>QANX01003114.1:188338-238720 GCA_003254975.1 Ochetophila trinervis
AAAAAAAAAAAAAAAAGAGATTTTGGCTTTGAAGTAGAACTTTTTAAGAAAAAAAAAGCTATACCAAAATATGTTTAGTCAACTTATATATTTGACTTAAAATATACTTTTGACCCTTTTACTTATTTATATGTACAAATAATTAATTAATTGTTTTATTTTTATTTCAAATAATTATTATAAATTTGTTAGGCTTAAAGTTATGAAAATGAATGTTAGTTAATAAATTATATATATATATATATATATATGATAAGTCTTTGTAAATAGCTTTTCTGTATATATGTGACTATGAAAAAAAAAAAAAGGCTTTAAAATGTCACTTTGTGTAAAATATATAAGTTGACAAATTTGACTTCTAAAATTGACTAAAGTAAAACAAAACCAAAGTGTGAGAGGGTTATGGTGTAAGTTTTCAAAATATAAATGCATATGCGCAAACAAATCCAAAACAGAATGGCTAAAGTAAAATTTATCCAATTTAATAATTAAAAATATTATCTATAAAATTTCAATTAATAAGCTCCGCACGTTAATATCAAGTTTAAAAGCAGTTAAAAAGTGTAAATAGACAAATGAAAACTTGATGCTTAATGGCCAATGTGGAGGCAAGTTTTATCCATATTTATTGCCACATAATGGCTAACATTCCCCTATAATAATATTTGTTTCGCTCTGTTACGATCACCATAAACTAAGGTTGTAAAGCCATAATTATTTTATTTTTATGTCATAACATAAAGAAATATCAAGTTACATAGTAGACTTCAGCTTAAATTGATTTTGAGTGGTCTAGTTAGAAGGCAAAACCCCACTTAGCCAAAAAAAATATAGATATAAATTGAAGTAATAAATATGTAAACTTAATTAGATGATCCACAAATTGAAGTAATAAGAAAGTACTAAAATATTTATATTTTATTAGATAAAAGATTACATTTTTTTCAAATAAAGAGTAATGTTAGAGATGGTGTAAGAAAGAGCTGTGCTTACCAGAAGAAGTGATGAGAAGGCGAGGAGCATATAGACAGTTTTCATCTTAATTGATTTCAACTTTAAGAAACTAATTTCTCTTCAAGTTTCTTGAATGGTGAAGAGCCTCTCTTGGTTCTCAGTATTTATAGATAAACAATACCTGGCTAATAAAAAAGAAAAAAAAAGAAAGATATTGATCACTCACATAATAGATGGAACAAGGGAAATTAATATTTAAATCTGGATATATATATATATATATATATTATATAGGATCGTCATGATTGATGATCTGTATTATATCTATTTATGGCCTCAGGTGGTCCATGAAGCTCATATCTCCACATAATATTTTTTTTTTCATACCCCCCAAAAAAATAAAAAAATTATATATCTGCAAAATATGAACTTATGATGATGAGCTAGTTATGTAGAAAAAGGTTCTGTTCCACGTGATATGTGTAGTTTCTTCAAAACAATTTTTCTTTCCCCACCAATTAATTATTACTGAAATTCACTAAAATAAATTTGAAGGGGAATATGATACATTTTTTATTTTTATTTTTTTAAAATTTTTTTATCATTGGGGATTGTGATATAATTGAAAACAGTAATAACTTTGCTACTGAATATTTTTTTTTTTTTTTTAATAAAAAAGGACCTACCCATAGGGGGTCATGGGCCCAAGAAGGATCTAGCGGGACGGTCAAACCAGGCGTCTTTGCAACCTCATGAGAGTCCGCTACTGGCAGCCCGTATCGCTGGAAGGACCTACTCATAGGGGGGTCATGGGCCCAAGATGGATCTAGCGAGAGGGTCAAACCAGACGTTTTTGCAACCTCATGAGAGTCTGCTACTGGCAGCAGCCCGTATCGCTGGAACCTCTCACCCCCTCGTGCGGTAGCAGAGGAGGGGAACACATGAGTCATGTGGGGCTACCAAGACTCGAACCTGCAACTCCTGCAAAGAGGTGTGATGAGTGAATTGGTTCCTACCACATGGGCTACACCCTCATGTGTCTTTGCTACTGAATGTTGTTTTATATATAAGTGCTCGCATCAGATAAGTTATTAAGGGGATGTGTGTATATATATTAAAATTATTATAAAGTATATCTGATAATTTTAAAATGTAGCCGGTCTATTATTAGTGATGATTTGTTTATGATCTATCACTGATATATAATAAATTATTAATGACGGTCTATATTTTTAACTTGTTAAATATATTTTATAATAAACTGATTGTATATATATACACTAATTATTAGTAAAATAATACAAACTTCCAGCATTTTTATTTATTTTAATTACAATTTAAGGGAAATATATTTTCATCTAGGTTGAGATTTGAACTTGGACCTGAAAGTGCTCAGTGATTTACCACTAAATTAGGTATACGTGTTGAAAGTGTACGAACTAAAATCGGTTAGAAATAGAAATCTAAGAAGTTGACTACTACTCTAATGATACGTAAAACCTTTTAGAGTGAAACCCTTTCTTCTCTTGGGAGCATTAAATAATCTGAGTCGTATACATAGACTTTATATGTATAAAACACAAGAGGAAAAAGATACATATAAAGTGTATTGCCGTTAGTTTTTAGAAATAATTTTTAGAAACAGAAACAACAAAAAGATAGAAAATAGAAAACAACAAAAAATTGTTTTGAGTTGTTTTCATAACACTAAAAAATATTAACAAACAGTTTGTTTGACACTCCTTTTTCATCTCATGAGTTCTAGCCAGACCTAACTCGACAAGGCTTTGGTAATTTTTTTTATTGACTTGTCTTATAATTAAAGGTTTGAAACCATCGCACACAATTTCTTTCACATTTTATTTTTGTATGTCCAAAAAACACAGAATATAATAAAATAAAATAAAATTTAAAATTCAAAATTTTTAATATACTTTGAAAGATTTTTATTTTAAATGTTAATCTCAAGTACTCTTAAAATTTAATAATTAAACTTTATAAAAAGTAATAATAACTAATCAAGAAGGAAAAAAATATTATACCAATTGTTTATTAGGCATGTAAACTCATACAAATATTGGCAGTTGTTTCTTTCTATATTAAAATTGATTAAATAAGCATATCTAAAAGCCTATCAAAACTATATTTCTTTCTTTCTTCGCTTTTTTGTTCTATGCTAAAAGCATTTCTTTCTATTAACTAATTCCGACAGTTTCTTTGTGATTTTTATTTTTATTGATATTTTGTTAGTATTTGATTCAATTATTTAAAAAAAAAACTATTGGCATTTTATTGGCACTGATATTTTCTATTAAATAGAATAATTATCCATTTTCATTTGGCAATAATTGATATTGTAGATCAAAAAATCATGCACCTATCCTGATTCCAATAATTATATTGGAAAAATATATAAATTATATGCCATGGCTCAAATAATAACGTAGACGAATCATCTAATAAAACAAAACCAATAATATTTTTTTATAAGAAATAATAATTTAATTTTCTTTTTTTGGTAATTAACAAAACCAATAATATATAGATGATCATAAAATTCGTATCCTGATATAGAAGATATCTTTCTTGCCTATTTTAATTATTAATATTTGTCTTTTGTGATTATTAATATACGAATTCTATAATCATTACAAGTTTGATTATAACTTTGATTAAACAAAATACTGTGAAAATCTAGAGGAATTAAACAAAATTAATTACAAGTTTGATTTTCTGCGTGTGTTGCTATAAATTAATTAAGCATCCATTTGCTTTAACTAAAAAAATTATTGGAACTTTTTCTTAATGTTAAAATGGACACATTATTAATTGATGTTCCTCAAGCTAGCTACAAAACAAAGTATTTATGATATATCTCCACGCGTTTATCACGTGATTGATATAAATACGACATTAATATTGCTACTTGAAAACTAGAAAAATCATGGCAACAAGGGCTTCTCTCAAGTCTACTTTTTTCTTATATATCCTCTTCAAATAAATTCCTTAGCTAAGAAGACAAACAAGTGCAAGAAAGAACTAAAGGAAGATGGCTCACAAGGGAGTCGCTTCTCTTGTTTTCTTCTCGTATCTTCTATTCTTTATGGTAATTAATTTTTTTTTTTACTGTTATATATAAGAAAATATTTTATGTTATCAAAGCTGATAGAATTTTCATCGCTAAAAAATTATTTTAATGGTAAAATTGAAAAACTATCATAACTAAAAATATACTATTCGGTGTTGATAGCTTCAAATTTATCATTAAAAACACTTTTAAATAGTGATAGTTTGCAAGTCAATTTTAATCCATTGAGAATATAGTTTCTATTTTATGTTGGTTGATAAATGCTAAAAATTGTTATTTGCTAATCAATCAGAGTTTTAGTATTAATTCATTAATTGAGATGACATTCTTAGTATTTAACAGGTCTAACACGTTTTACTGCAACTCTGTTTATCACTACATATATATATATATATATATATATATATATGATTTACCATGTTAATTAAAAAGTTGTAATGGATGGATGATTGTGCATGCAGCAGTGCAACAGTGGCATTAATGGTCAAAACTCAATGTCCCACAATATGGAAAATATGGATGTAGCAGCAAAAGTAGGATTCTTCACCATTGGTGATCTATTTGTTGGACAAACATTGAAGATTCAGTTCTTCGGCAAAGACCCTTCTGCTTTACCTCCTCTGTTGACTAAAGAAGAGGCTGATCTTATCCCTTTTTCTCTAAACAAGTTTCCACAGCTTCTTCAAATCTTCTCGATCCACCAAGGGTCTTACCAGGCCCAACTGATACAGAGAACACTCAAACAGTGTGAATTCGAACCCATCGAGGGAGAGAAAAAGCTGTGTGCTACCTCCTTAGAGTCCATGGTTGAATTCGTGAGCTGGGTTTTCGGGCTCTGAAAACGACCCATTTGGGAAAACAAACAAGTGTTCTTCAAAACTACACTTTTCTCCATGTGAAAGAGGAAACGTCACCAAAAATGGTGGCGTGTCATATTATGTCGTACCCTTATCGACTGTATTACTGCCACGGCCAAAACACTAATAAGGTGTTCCAGATCTTGGCACGTGGAGAGGACGGAGACTTGGTCAACGGCCTTGCTGTTTGTCACGTGGACACATTTCATTGGTCGCCCGACCATGTTTCTTTTGCGATCCTCCACGTCATGCCTGGAACTGTTCCGGTGTGCCATTTCTTTGGCCCTAATAATCTTATTTGGGTTCAAGACAGCATTTAGTTCTGTTGCATAAGTGGTGTTTGTTACTGCTACTACTGCTTTTTGTTGTTGGACTGAGTCATCATTCTCTTGTAGGGGTAGGCAAAACCAAACCAAACCGTTCAAACCGAATTAAACCGTTGCTTTTGGTTCGGTTTGGTTTGGTTTGTAGAAAAAAATGGTTTGGTTTGGTTTACTATGTTAAAAAACCGTTATTAATGGTTTGGTTTGCAGTTTGGATAATTTTTGGACCAGACCAAACCGCAAACCGTACTTAATATTATATACATTTATAATATTTTTTATTATTAATAATATATATAACTAATATATATTTTTAATTTTTAGTTTGGATTGTAATACTTTGTTTTAATTTAGATTTTGAATTGTAATATTTTTAATTTGAATTTAATATTGTAGTATTAAAATTAGTTTAAATTTTGAACTATAAAATTAAATTTTAGTCTTGTAGTTATTTTGGACTGTAAAATTAAATGTCGCAGTCTAAACCGTTAAACCAAACCNTCTATATATATATAGTTCTCGTCTAGTAAAGACCATGTAACCAAGGATTTTATAGCTAGTAAAGACATTTTATTTAATAATACATTTTATTTAAATAATATCAATTCATTTAAATATATTTTTAATAATTTTTAAATTAATTTTAATTTGAAAAATAATAACTCGTTAGATTTACAAAAAATTTATCGATAATGTTATAAAAAGTTAATTGTAATTTTTAAAACTTTGATTGATAATATATTTTTTATATGTGGTAATCATAGATTACTTGACACATAGAATTTTCTTATTTAGAAATGCCAATTTGGTTAAGTTTTTCAAAATAACTATCATAGAGTTACACGTATAAAAGAATAGTACAGAAATTAATCTATCATATAGGCTCCTTATAGGTTCGACAAAGAATAGGAACTTTGTCCGTTGTTCTGCATATAATTAAACAAATATTTTATGGTTAAAGCAAAAATAATAATAATAATTATTATTATTGTTAGTATTATTATCATCTGAAAAAGCTAAATTAATATAATATAAAAAAAAAGAGTAATAATAAAGAGAGAAAGAACATCAACACTCACATTTCTGATCAAGCAAAAGTTAACTAAAACGAAAAGAACACTCTCCCCATTTATTATTAATTAACATGAGCAAATTAAAATACAATCATTGGAGAGATTTGGCATTCAACCTGCAAAGCTACCTTAGATAACTTATCCACAAGAGCATTGCCTTCTCAAAAAATATGAAAAACATGAAATTAATTGAAACAATGAATGCAATGCACCAATCGCAGAAACCCTCCAAGGAATTACACCTCCATTCACTCTATTTTGTCAAAAATGCTATACCACACCATGGAGTCATTTTCCACCCAAATATTGTACCAATTCCAAAACGCTTAGCAAAATTTAACCCATGAATGACCCAAAAGCTTGGCTTCAAGAGAGAAATATTACCAAGAGGCGCCACAAAACATTGATAATTTCATGAAACCTCTATAAGTCCGAAAAACTTGCACCATCTAAATTAAACTTAATCTATCCCAGTCTATGAGCAAACCAAATGACTGAAATAATTTTAGGAGCTTTAGAAAGAATAACTCTAATACCCAATGATTTCATAATTTGAAACTCCAAAACAGTAGTATAGGCTCGTATTGCAAATGTTAAGTATTTTTATTTTAAAAATAAGGTAAAATTAAGTACTTTTCTTTTAAAAATAATTTCACATGCGTTATATGAGCATTTTAACAAATATATTAAAAATAATAATTTTTTTTTACTGGGATATAGAAATTTAAATTTAAAAATCAAAGTGAAAAAATATAATTTAATAACGAAATTGTAAATCTTTAATAACTTGCATACTTACTTAATATATATTTGAAATGTATATGAATATGCCAGCCCTTTGAAAGTATTTCTTTTTTGCTAAAGAGCCCTTTGAAAATATTGATCTACTTTTTTTTTGGTAAAAAATGAAAATATTGATATAGTGCTAGCGTCTATCTTTTGAGATTAAATATATTAATTTAGATAAGACTCTTCAAGGCCAGCTTATTCTGACTTTGAAATTAATGTCTTCAAATATTTTTTGTATAGCAACTTACTAATTAATTAAATTTATAAGACATGTCTTCCTTTTCAGTTTCTCTCTCTTACTCATCTGTCCTTACAAACTAATTAAGTTGACTTGGCTACAGGATTATTACAAATAAAATATAAAAGAGACGGTGATTCATATTTTATCGGTTTAAGTTTTTAGTATCAGTGGTGATTCAACATGGTATCAGGTCTGAAAGACCTAGTGGTCATAGGTTCAAAACTCAATAACTCTACCCAAAAATAAAAATATGTGTGAAGACCCAAATGGGTCCAAAAAAAACCGGGCCGAAAAATACACATGTTATAACCCAAATAAGCCTACATGTGAAGAGAAATATTAAAGATAAAATATAAANTGTCCTTACAAACTAATTAAGTTGACTTGGCTACAAGGATTATTACAAAAAAAATATAAAAAGAGAGGATGATTCATATTTTACCGGTTTAAGTTTTTAGTATCAGTGGTGATTCAACATGGTATCAGAGCTGAAAGACCTAGTGATCATAGGTTCAAAACTCAATAATTCTACTCAAAAATAAAAATATGTGTGAAGACCCAAATGGGTTAAAAAAAACCCGGGCCGAAAAATACACATGTTATAACCCAAATAAGCCTACATGTGAAGAGAAATATTAAAAATAAAATATAAAAAAGAAGATGACCCATTTTTACAAAGTGAGTTAGTATTTATATACCAGTTTTCACAATAGACTAATTACCCAGTTAATGCATTGTCAATTTGGCATACGCTTTGATTATTTAATATACAAATCTTTGACACGCAAAGATACTAAAAAGTCTAACTGTTGAATTGCAATATAAGGGCCACATTTATACAGAGCAAGGAGTCTTTCTCTACAAATTAATAACAGCTTCTTCTTCTTCTTTTTGTGTGGAAAGTTCGATTAGCATCTGTATTTAGTTTATGAAGGGTTATCATTGCTTGGAATATTGTTTTGTGTTGGATTTATCAGGAAAGTTAGTGATCTAGAATTGATTTGGGAGACTTAATTCAGAGGAAGTTTTGGAGGTATTTAAATACTTGACCAACGAACTTATGCTTTAAATATATATTTTTAGTTTTGGGTATCGTTTAGCATCGATGTTATGCTTATGTGAGATTCTCAAACTTGTTTTAGAGATTGGAAATCTGATTTGGAGCTTTACTCAATTTATTCGTTGTTGGATCATTTTAAGGTAAGTTCACTAGATTCTTCTAGAATCTAGTTAAGTACGTTGATTTTTTTGGCATTGAGCTTTACTCAATTCATCGTATATATTTGATTATATGTTTGATTTTAGATCATATGATATTGTATATATATATTTATGAATCATAGTCTTTTTGGATGTCAAAATTTTATGATTTTTGATAGTATGATTTGGTGTTTACTAGACAAAATTTCAGGGTTTGAAATTTTTTGTTTTCATATGTTGGATATGTTGGGACGAGTCATATATGTCAGAGCAATTTTTTTCGTAAGTGATTCTTATATAGTTCTTCACCTTTTAAATTTAAATGTATTTTTTACATGCACGAGAAGTTACTGATGATTATATTCACCAAAAAAATAAGTTACTGATGATTGCATGAAACAATTGACTCTTACCTTGAAGCTTAAGTGTTTCGGTCTATTTTGCTCTGGGTTGATGTATTAAGGACTAAGTATTGACTATTTGCGTTGAAACTCCTACCAAGTAGGCAAGTAGTAGTTGAGAGCTAGCTGTACATAAAAATAAGAGATCTTTGAGTTTCTAACAGTTTAAATTTTGTCCTTACCAATATTTAGATGACTATATTTGAAATATAATTAATCATTTTTTTCCTCATTGTGTTTGTAAATTGAAAAAAAATTAGTCAATTTTTTTAATTTTATTTTAGTCAATTTGAAAATCAATTTGGAAGTTGAATAAATGTAGAACAAATTATAAATTAAAGTTATGATATGAAACATTTTAAATTTGAAAACCAAATGTGCAATCTGATCAAAGTATATAGTACTAAATTGCAATTAAAATTTTTTTTACTAATCAAGTTATAAGTATATGCGTTTTCTATATTTTTAAATTTTTTTTCCTATAAAACTAAAAAAATAGAAATTTAATTAGTTTATTTTCATTTATATTTTGTTATGATTTCAGGTGTTCGTGAGCTTGAAGTAGCAAATAAACAAGGGAATTGACATACTTTCCAACTTTGCTTAATTGTCTCTATTTTTATTTTTGAAACTTAATTAGTTTGGGAATTATGAGTCATTTGTTAGGTTGTACTTTTGCAATTTTGTGTTTTGGGATTTGTTGGCTACTTCCTATAGATTATTTTTTGCTATTTTTCTTTTGTAATTAGTACGCTTCTCCAATATTTTTCTTCTCATTTTTAGGTAAAATTGTCTAGTTATCATTTTTGAATTTGTATTTAGCATGTTTATTTATATTTTGTATTTTAAAAGTTAAAGATGAAAAGAATGAGTAATGGCAGATGTACTAAATAAATCTATTAAAATATATATGTGTTAATATTTTATTAATTAGCATATTAATATAACATAGTTATCAATAAATGAACATTTGAACGAATGCATATAACTAAATATGAACTAATCAAATATTAACAAATGACACTTACGTTAGTTTGTCATTTGTGGATGGAGTTTTGATATATACATATATATATATATATATATATATATATAAAAGAATATTTTACAATGAAGATATTTTTATTTTATTAAAATAAAAATTATTATTAAAATTATATTTTTAATAATAAATATGAAAATATTGTAATTGATAATTTATTTTTAATGACAATGTTTTTAAATTTATTACTAAAAATATACTGATAATTTTTATTTTAATAAAATAAAAGCATTCTCATATATATATATATATTTTTTTTTTTCCAAACGTATCCTAATTTGAAAATTGAGTCTTAGATACATGTAAGTAACCCACCCTCTCACTTTCCACCCCAAAATTTCTCTGGAATTTCTGTGAACAAACTAAGGAGAATCTAGCTTCAACAATCGCAGTTGATAAAAAGAAGACCATGCGACTGCACCAACAGTACTATAAGGTTCAACATTTATTGCGATGTTTGTGAAGAAAGAAGAGATCCAGACCATGGTATTTACTGTTGCCAGGAACGCAAGTTTGTTGCTCACTTTCACTGCGTTATTTCTTATGAGTCTTCAATTTACCAACGATGTTAATAATCTAGTTATATACTTTAACATCTCTTTCACATGTTAGGAGAAAAAGACAATCTAAAGCATCTTTTTTTGTAGGAAAANTTTTTTGTAGGAAAAATTTTAACATCACGTGAAAGAGGAATTGATTTTTGAAAATTAGCAATAACATGTATTGATGACATAATTTGCAATTTTGATATTCTATCAAACCACGATCTAATATTTTTTTTTATAAGCTCAAACTTTTATAATGTATGTTGAAAAGTTGAGCATAATATGTCGCTCTGTTTTCGATTGATTAAATATATAATTTGAAATGAATTTCTTATAAGACAAAGTACTATATAATAGCCTTTAAACGAGTAATTTTTCATCTCAATTAAATCAAAATATTAAAATATTAAACTAACCAACCATATGTTGGTTTATAAAAGACTAATTTTGTCAAATAGCTCGGTAGGTGCAAGTGCAACTGACCCCTAATTTGAGTACTAAGTTTTGGTTATTGATTCATGGAAAATAAATCAACTAATTTGTAATTACCTTCGTATCATTTTAAGAAATACTTTATTTCTGAAAAAAAAAACAACTTTTTTTTATGTGTAATTTATCAGGAATATGACATATTTTAATTGAAGTACAATGACATATTTTAAAAAAAAAGCATTATCAGGCTTGTTTGGTACCCTGTATAGGGAAGTATAGTGAATTATTATTTTGTTATACTGTGTTTGGTAAATACAACGTATTGTACTAAATAATACAATTTTACATTTTTAATACAAGTTTTGATGTATTAGTAATACACCAAAAATTGTATGTATTAAGTTATACAAGCTTGTGTGATTCCTTTTCTTTGGCCCTCCAGTATTTATTATTGTTGTTATATTTTATATATTGTAAGCATAAAAATAAAAATTAATGAAATTGTTANAATAATAATAATAATAATAAAATTCCTTATTTAGTAGCCGTTGGTTGGCCGTTAATTGAGTCCTCGCCCAACTCAGTAAAGTCTCAACTGAGAAATGGAGGTGATTTTACCAAACAGGACATTCCCAATCCCCAATTGCCGTACTGCTCCTCCTCGTCGCCCCGCACGACGTCGTTCGCATCTTCGGCATCGTTTCGCGGCAGAGATCGAAGAAATCCGTGTCTGTACCAACCGAACCTGCCGTCGACAAGGTTCCTTCCAAACCCTCGAAACTCTCACCGGTCTCGCTCCGGCGAATGTCGCCGTCAAGTCCTGCGGATGCTTGAGCCGCTGCGGCGCCGGACCGAACCTCGTTGCTCTGCCTGACGGCGTCGTCGTGAGCCACTGCGGAACGGCGGCGAGAGCAGCAGAGGTCATGGTGGCTCTGTACGGAGGAGTTTGGAATTCCGATGATGCTAAAAAGAGCCTAGAAGCCCTAGCTTTGAGGAAGAAGGCGGAGAAGGAGATGGAGAATGGCAATTTCTCTCAGGCTGAGCTTCTACTCTCGCAGGTCGGCTCTTTTTGCTTGCTTTTTTGGCAGTGAAAACTTCCATAGCATTGTGGTCGAAGTAAATGCTAAAAGCAAGTTCATTTACAAAAAAAAAAAATTAAATAAATAAATAAAATGTGTTATTTTATTTCATAACTTAGAAACTTTGCTTGACAAACTATTCGTATGATTAAATTTGGATTGAGAAATTTGTGTATGCTTGTTTTTGGTGCAGGCTATGGAATTAAAACCATTGGGTGGTATCCATATTATATATAAAGATAGGTTCGTAAAGACTGTATCTATTGGCTTCACATTCATAAGGTGTTAAAGGATACAACTTTACATGTACTAAATGTGGATGCCAAGTATCCTATTGATCATAGAATTTCATTAGCACTTACTGTGAACCAAGTGCTCAACAATGATCTTGCTTTCATTTTCATTTTAGTAAGTTATCGACTGCATATGTATATTTTGGTTAATATTATGTAAAAATCCTAGAGTAAATGACAGCCAGTAACTGAACTTTGTCGTTATTTACAAATAGATATGTAGTTTTTTTTTTCAGTAAGTTGGTATCTAATCTTGATTTTTGTTGCAGCGTTCATACCTGGAGCCGATTCCGTTTGAATTCATCCGTCAACCTGCACGTGCTGTTCACGTGATGAATAGAAAAAGAATAAATGTGGTCTTTTCACCTTTGTCTTCTTCCTCCTTCCCTCCCACAAGCCCCTTCCCATACCCATACCCATATCATTCTCATTCTTATTCATCATTATCATCCTCCTCGCCCCCTTCTTTTTTTCTCTCTCTCTCTCTCTCCTCCCCCTTGAACCTAGCCAATATTTTTTGACGAAATGAGTGTGCTGGAAATGATGATTTGGAATGAGAAGGATTTGGGGGATATGCTAGTGGTCGGCAATGGCAGCGGAACGGAGGGCAACATCGGAGAAGGCGTTGAGGAAGAAGTCGTAGAGGAAGGAAGGAATCCGGCGAGGCTTGTGGGAGGGAAGGAGGAAGAAAACAAGGATGAAAAGACCACATTTACCCTTTTTCTATTCATAACGTGAACAACACCTGCGGGTTAACGGACGAATTCAAACAGAATCGGCTCCAGGTATGAATGCTGCAGCAAAAATCAAGTTTGGATACTAACTTGCCAAAAAATAAAAATGAAATACCTATTTTGTAAATGACGACAAAGTTCAGATACCTGGAATGTCATTTACTCAAAATCTTATAATATATATATATATATGTATTTTTGTATATAAATAAGTGAAGAAAAGTGTATTTAAATGTTTGATTTATTTGAACTGTAATTTTTTTTTTGTTTTTTCCCGTTAAGGCTTGCTGCTTCTGTATCTTTTCCTTGATCAACCATTTGTATGTGTACATTCAGTTCTTCTAATTTCTGCATCCTTTCTTGTTAAGATGATCTGCAAATTGACAAGGATTTCCAGTGCTAAAATGTTCACAAGAACCTTTCTCCTGCCCCCACAATATTCAGGTCAATTGCAAGATTGGCATTGGGAAGGTATTCTGGCGCTCTTGAAGATGCCAGCGAAGCTTTGGCATTAAGCACTCAGTATTCCGAGGTGAGCCAAATTCTTGTTTGACTGGTAAGTTTCAGAGAAGCCTGAGATTTGTAAATGCATATGCCAAATAGCTACCCACTTTTGTCCTAGATCTTTTTCTGGCAACTAGTTTGACTTTTGGTTACTGATTTAGTCATCTTTTAGACCCTAATCATTTCCAGAACTGCAAGTGCTAGAACCTGTGGAGTCCTAGCTAAATACTGGAAGGTCTAGAAATTTTAATCTTTTATCCCCAATTTCTGAAAATCAAATTGCAACTTAATGTATACTTATCCTGGGCTAGAAGTTTTTAGAAATTTGAGGGAGGGGCTACTTGCAACAAATGTTGGTGTTTTAGTCCTGTTTATACATTTCAATCTCTCTCAATCATGCCCCTCTCTTGTGCATGTGGTAAAGTATGCAATTCTCTTGTATAGTTATGTCTCATTGATATTTTGACTTATTATATTTCATTGAGACATGATCATCATAGACTTCATTTTACAGGCCTATATTTGCCAAGGTGATGCATTCTTGGCCATGGAGCAATTAGATTTAGCTGAGAAGTCATATTTGACAGCTCTAGAGATAGATCCATCGATTCGACGTTCAAGATCATTCAAGGTATAGCCAATTTCTAAGGTTTTATAAAAATTTAATACATTTTACTTTGAGAGAACTTATCAAAATCTCAATAAGATTTTTGGAACTAGAAGTTCTAAAAGGGCTTAATGATTTTTGGGACCCCCTTTGTTAGTATTTCCATATTTTTGTATTTCACTGGATATTGCTTTCTTATATTTAGATTTTCTTACCCTTCTGTACAGGCTCGTGTTGCAAAGCTTCAGGAGAAACTCGCTGCTGCTAACATGCCTTAGCATCTGCATGCAACTGAAGTCGCTAATAAATCAATTACAAAATATGAGAATTTCAACATCATAAGATTTTTACTTGTATCCAGGTTAGTCACTGTCTTACTGAGAATTTGTCAACTTGTTTCGTAGGAATTTAATTATAAATCTATGTTATAAATTAGCAATCTCCAATTTTTAAATGTTATGCTCTGTTTGTTTTAGTGAGATATGTCATGTAGAATAAGCTCCTGCATTTGCTATTATGCTTATTTAATACTAGTTCAGTTCAGTTTCGATAAATCAGCTTTACTTGTCCTCAAGACATTTGGCTCAGAGAAGCTGCGATTGATACAATAGTATGCTATCTATGGTACAAAGCAGGTAGTTCAGAAGACGTTTTCTACGTTAATTGGGAGAAGGAAGCAGTAGGATGGGGATGAGAAGAATAATGGATCTCCATGCGTCGTTTACAAGGAATTTGACTCTCGATTGTGCATCTTTATCTGAAGAGATTTTGCTTTTACATTTGACAGTCTGTGATCACATGTGCAGTCATATTTTAGATACTATTTGTTAGATAAGATTACAATCACAGTCTCTACAGTCAAATTTTACTATGGCATTTGATAGATGGCATTGGACCAAAAGTATTATGGCTATGCTTATTTTTAATTGCTCAATTATTTGGTTTAAAGTTCTATCTTTTAATATTTTGGCATTGACAATCTGGTGACTGGATTCATTTGTTGTGTTCTTCTTCACTAGTACATATTTAAGTTCTTCAAGTACGACACATTTTATTGTTCTAGTGAGAATACTTTGAATCGCCTATATGCTTTGCCTTTGATTTGGCAACCAACAAGAAACTCATCCTGCACTTGATAAATACGTATATTATATATATAATTATAAAACGTTTCTTTCGTTTTCTTTCCCACTACATGCTTAACAATATATACCATAAATAGTTAGCCTTAGAAGTAGAGGAGAAACTCCACGGGATTGAATCTACCAATTAGATAATCAAGAAAAAAGCTCACCTTCAATTTAGTCCACACAGAAACAAGTCCATGTTCTTCACCCTTTTCCACCAACTTCCACTCTTCTTCCCAACCTCCTTTCTATTCCCATCAGTTTCTTTCTTCGACAGCCTCCGGTTCAGCTTCCCCATTTGGAAACAAGCGTCCAAGGCCACTTCATTCCCATTCTTCTGTGTCGTCTTTGCACTACTTTCGTCATCTGGAAGATGTTGCTCTTTCTTCACTAGCTGGTCATAATACTCTTTGTTTCTTTTCTCCAATCCGAAAATCTGTCCCTGAAGATCTTCAATTTTACGGCTCAACATGCTCACCCTCTGATCCTCCCTCATCCTCAGAACACACCTGGCCAACTCACCAGCCCTCCTTTTCATAAACAGTGACTCCGACACCAACCCTTTGTTCTCTTCCACCAACGCAGCCACTCTATACCCCAAGCTCGCATTCTCATTCAGCAAAATCAGCCTCTCTGACTCCAACACATCCAGCAAACTCCTCTGCAGCTCTATCTTCCTCGACGACTCACAGCAGCGTCTCTCCATTCCGTTGAGCTCGTGGAGTAAGATTTCAAACTCCACATTCTTCATCACAAATTCTAAAATGATACCATCACCTTCCAATGCTGTACTATCATCCTGTGCCATTTGCACGGTCTGAGGCTGCTGGTAAGACAGTGAACTCTCCACCTCTGACTCAATCTCGCTGCTGATACCATCACTGTCATCCAGTCGATATTCTTTGCAATCAAAGTCGATGCTCGAGACTTGTCGGTGATGATGGTGCTTGGTGATTGCTTGTTTGTATCTGTCCGCTAAGTTAATGTGGGAATTGTACAAGTCTTGTAGGAGAGTTAGAAGCTGAGGGCGTTGTCTATAGTAAGATTCAGCACGTTCAGCAAAAGTATCACCTTCATTCTCTGCTTCAATATTGTTGATTTCTAAATTCTTCACTCTTTCTTCCAAATCTTCCACAATAAAAATAAATGTATAAATAAATCTTAAGTTAATTAGTTCAGCAGAAAGAAATTGACCTATTAACTGTATATGGCTTTAAAATTTTCTTACCTAGGCAGAAGAGAGAGGAAAAGAAAGAAAAAAAAAACTCTGACAACTTCAACAGAGTGAAAAAGGGGTAGATAACTTCTTTTACTTTTTCACACTGGTCATTGTCATTGTACAATTTTTTATATTGAAGATTTTTGGGGAAAATAATAATTTGAAGTTTTTGTACCACATTTCGAAAAATTGTAGATTTTGAAATGTAGACATTGGGTTTGCCTAAATCTTCATGAGGTGTCTGTCTAGTGTAACGTCGACATCATGGAGCCCACACTGCCCTTTGAAATTTAGTAGACCATTTGGAGGTGACAGAGGCTCTTTACATTCTAACCCATTTGTTTATTTCCAAATATATCCCATACACATGTTCCTATGCTAATGGAGAACATCCAAACCAAGTACCAATTAGCTTCTTCTTTTTTCTTTTTTTTTAGTTTCATGGTTTTGCATAACCCATGTAAATGCTAATTCAGAAACCCATTTAAGTATCATACTATAATTTTACCAAAAAAAAAAGTATCATACTATAAATTTAAAACAAAAAGATATATATTTAAAATAAATAAATAACTATAATCTATAAAACAGACTGTCTCTGAAAATGATTGTTCAAATGTGAAGGAAAACAAAATTTTAAAATAAATTAGTACTGTAATAGTAGGGTATGGAGGAATAAGCATATGCATCGAGGAAAGAACAGAAAGGTCGTTGTCTCGCATACCAATAAAATCAATATACCACTGCAAGAAGGCATCGTATTGGTTTAGAATTTCAAATTTTAAACAAAAATGGAGGTATTGCTCACTAAAAACAAAAAAGAAAAAAAAAAAAAAAAAACTAAAACGATTACAAATTTCATGCTGATTGAGGATTGTCACATGCAGAATCTCATACCTTTATGAGTCTGTGGAGTTCAATCTTTTTATTTTCTTTTTCAACTTTGTTCCTTCTGTGGAGTTCAATTTTTTTATTTTCTTTTTCAACTTTGTTATAGTAGTCACAGACCGCTTGTTGCTAATCCCTTCACTTTTTCAGATTTTAGCTGTGAATGATGTGATTTTCTACACTGCCTATTTGTTTCAAAAATTGTTTTATGTATAATTTAATAATTCAAAAAATATATTTATAATATAGATGTACAAAATACTTTTGAAAACTTTGTAACTTGGAAAAACTAATTTCTGTGACATATTTTCACACAATTTTGAGACTAATTTTTTTCTTTTTAATTCACAAGAAGAAAAAGTTGAGGAAAACCAATCAAACTCTGATGTTGTAGGAGGTCCAACTTACCAAAATGAATTTTTGGGTGTAAACTCTAAATTAAATTTTCACTAACATTGAATTGTCTTCAATTGGGAATGGTAGTACTAATGTTTGGTATTCATAAGCACATATAAATAAAGAAACAAATAATGGGTATTGGTAGTAATTAAAGGGCAAAAGGGGAAGAAAAGAAAAAATGATTCACATCAATTTTAATCATAGCAAACTGAAAAGAATGTAAAAGATTGGTGGGCTTCGACTATTAGAAAAAAAAATTTGAAAATTGGTTTTCGTACCAGCAAGATTTGAAAGAAGCCAGACAGGCATGGTGGACTTGTTGCTGTTGCAGAAGCTTCTTGGACTTTGAGGTGACTGATTTGAACCCATTGTCACTTCTCTCTCCATCTTCATCTTCATCTTCCTCTTAAAATTTCAAAAATAAAATAAAATAAAACAAAATTGGAACAAGTAAAAATAGCAGGGCTAGAAGTATAAAAAATAAACAAATAAATAAATAAAAACATCTAAAGCCAGACCCCACAAGCAGACTAGCTAAGAATAGAAGCTTAGTTTTCTTTTTGGTAAAAAAGAATAGAAGCTTATTATTAAGAAGAAGGAGAAGAAAAAAACATTAATAGCGCAGATCTCCATAAACAATTAATACAACCCCCACATTTATTATTATTTATTATTTTATATCTTCTGTAATATGTTGTCAATGTCTCTGAACATTCATGGCTTTTCTTTTCCCATTGGTAATGACCCAGATCCCCATGCAATACCCCCTTTTTTCTTAACCTTTATAATATTAACATTTTTTGTTGTTGCTGAAACCTTATAATATAAAATAATACTTTATTTCTATTCTTTTCCCCCCTTGTTTGGTTGTCGAGAAAGTAGGTAAGAAAATATATGAATCTTCAAAAATGGGTTTGTGAAACTTCAACCAAATATACGAATACAATCATTCAAAACAAAACTTTATAATGACAAAGAAATTGAAACTCGAAGCGAAAAGATTTTCTACAGCTAGAAAACAAAAAAAAAATCAATGGAGGTTAAATATTGTAAAACAGAGACAAATAAAGCAGAGCCTCAGGACCTGAAGAGAGACTATAACGAAGAAAAAAGTGAGAAGTAAACGAGGAATGCAATGTAAACGAAGACTCACCGGAGAGTCTGCAACCGGAGCTGGTGCTGCGGCGACGGTGCCGGCGACGAAATAGAGAAGCAAAGTGGCGTCTTCTTAGTAAAAGACTAGAGAAGACTCAATGTTATAATTCAAAATGGAAAAAATTTCGATATTTGTCGTCAAAGAGAAGAAAACAGATCAACGCTCAGGATCTCCTATGGACCAGATTCACAGCTCAGAAACTTACACGTGTCATGTCGGTTATTTTATTAACTTTATTATTTATTAAATTCCGGATCTTGTATTTATCAGACAAAAAATAAAAATAAAATAAAGTAAAAAGTTTTTTTGGTCCGTACTTCTTGGGAATAGAAAACAATAATAAAATGCATCATGTTTTAACTTTTTAACTTTTTTTTGATAAAACATGATATGTTTTAACTTTTAACTTTAAATTAAGGTTTTTTATTTTATTTTTTATTTTTATAAGGAACTTAAAATAAGGTTGAAATTCATAAATATCCTTCTTCTTTTTCTCTTTCTATTTTTTTGGTTGTTGCAATTGTTATCAGAAGGAAAAAAAAAAGTGTTATCTTTTTTATGAATGTGTTGTTGCAAGTGTTATCTTGAGCTATGAGATAATATCATTGGACTTTTTGTTTGTTAGAGTTCCATATATATATATTTTTATTTTTTTTTCGAATATCATAAAATATTGTTCTTGCAATGGGAAGGATCATAAACAAATATATGTTTGGAATAAAGATTTCTCAGAATAAATTTGAATACCAAAATATTTTTATCATTATTTGCAAATCAAAAATATTTATATTTATATTTTTAACATTGAAAATAGAAGATTCGAACTCAAAACATTATAGGAAGAAGCTGGATTATTTTTGTAAGTACAAAATATTTTTATTCATGATACATAATTTTAGTATATGATTGATTTTTTTTTAAGTATGCCAAATAAATTTAAAAAGTTATCTTAAACCGTATAAGTTATGGCAAGTTAAACCAGCTCCCAATATAGTATTTAATAAAATAATTATACTAATATTTTATTACTATTGAAAAAGAGAAGGAAATAATTGATCTTACAAGTTAATAATACAATGTTAATAGAATGTTATCAAGATACTGTAGTTACGTGACTATGAAATTTAATTTCTTTTAACATTTTTTTGATGAAATCTTTTAAACTTTTTTATTTATTTATTTATTTATTTATTAATGTGGTAGTTGTTTATCAAAATTTTCAGAGTTCTATTATATATATAATTTTATTTTTTTTCCTTTTTTTGGCATATAAGGTTATGACATAAAGATGAATTGTAATCAAAGTCCAATTAATATGTTTTTTTTTATTTAGAAGAAAAGAAAATCATTGAAATCAATGTCCAAGTCCTGCTTGTGTTAATTTGTTGGTACATCACATCAACTAGGAGTCCTTTTCTAAAGAAGCATGAACTATCCCACAAAAAAAAGCAAAAAAACAGAAACAGAGTTCTCTGTTTTTCCAAATACATACAAAAAAGTAGTTTCAAAGCCATTCATCAGGACCAATATTTCAACCAATTTAAAATCATTTACAGATTGTTTTGCCAAGTTAAGACACAATTTTCACATACATAAACACACTAAAAACTAAAACATAAAACAGAGTGCTCTGTTTCTCCAAATACATAAAATTCAAATGCACAATGTATGCAGTTTCTCTATGAATATTCAATCCTGCTCAATGCTCCTTCTTTAATCTCAATCTCTTCTTTATATGACAAAGTTCAGCAACAACGTTAGAGATATTCATTCGCTCCGCCGGAAAGGCAATTCCAATCTTAATAATAGAAATCAAGCAGTCACTGTTGGTGGTGTTGTTGCTACTTTCATATTCTTTTTTAAGAATCAGATGATCAACAATTTCTTCCACACCATTTGAAATGCCCATCAGAGCAAACTTATGCAGATTAAAACCCTCTTTAAAAATGATATCAGTAGGTCCTTTTCCTGTAAACATCTCAAACAGCCAGATTCCAAAACAGTACATGTCTCCCAGTGTTGACACCTTGCCTCCCATGCCATACTCTACAGCACATAAAAGGTTAGAAAAGTAATTTTAATTGTAATAATTAAAAGGAGTATATACAGCACAAGAAGCCAAAGTATATTTATTAAAATTCAGAAAAAGAAGTATAGATGATTAATTAAATGGCTTATGGAAAAAGACCCCATTTAAAGAAAATAAAAAATGACACTAAAAAGTTAAGTTTTGTGACATATATCATGAGCTTCTCAAAAAGTCTAAGATAAAACTTTACCTGGGGCAATGTATCCAATGGAACTTCTTATTCCAAGAGAACCTGTTTGTTCTGAAGAAAATGGATGGGAAGGATCTGGGAGGAACCTCACCAATCCAAAATCTCCAAGCTTGGCCTTCATGTGATGGTCTAAGAGGATGTTACTTGGCTTTAAATCACAATGAATTATTGGCACATGGCAATGGCTGTGCAAATAATCTATAGCACTTGTTCTGTCAATGGCAATGTTGACCCTCTCGATAAGATCCAAGTGCTTGTTTTCTTGTTCTGAATTTTTTGTCTGATTTGGATGCAGCCACTCTTCTAAGCTCCCATTAACCAAAAACTCATAAACAAGTGCTCTGAAATCATTTCCATGGAAATCTATACTTGAACACGAAGTTATGATTTTGACAAGATTTCGATGCCTCATGTTTTTCAAAGCTTTACATTCAGCTGTAAAACTGTTTAATGCTCTTGAAGCCTGAAGGTTTAGGACTTTCACTGCAACAACTTGTATTTCTTCTTTATTCAGGACTCCTTTGTATACAGATCCAAAACTTCCAACACCAATCAGATTTGCTGAAGAAAATCCATCAGTGGCTTCAAAGAGATGTCTATGTGACACTTTAAAGAATGAAAACCCAATTGATGATCCCGAGTTTGATAATTTACATCTTTTCTTCTTCAACTTAGCATAGATAATCAGTAAAAGCACCACTAAACATGATAATAGTAAAACAAGTCCACAAGCAATTGAAATAACCAACTTCAGCTTGTGAGATTGTTTATGTTTCTTATGCTGATTGAATGAGCAACTAGACTAGTTTAGGTATAACTCCACAAAGTCTTGTGTTTCCCATTATGGAAAGTGCACTGGTATTGCTGAAAACTCCCCTGACAGGTACCTCGCCTTCAAAATCGTTCTCTGACAAATTCAAATTGTGTAAGAAATGAAAAGTTTCCAAATATATTGGGATCTTTCCAGAGAAGTTGTTGCGAGAAAAGCCAATTTGCTCTACTCCTCTCAAAGAATGCAAAGATGAGGGAATAGTCCCATGCAATAAGTTTGCATCCAAATACAAGTACAATAAACTCATGCAACTACCAAGAGTTTCAGGAATTTCACCAGTGAACTTATTTTCAGAAATATTAAGATAGGCAAGTGTTACCAAATTGCCTATTTCCTTAGGGATAGGACCAGTCAACTGGTTCTGTGATAAGTCCAAACTTGACAAGGCAAAAACTTGCTTTGGTATAAGACCAACAAGATTGTTTTTTGAAAGATCCAATGTCAACAAGTTCTTACATTGTCCTAGACTCGAAGGAATGTTTCCATTCAACTTGTTTGAGTCAACATAAAGTCTGCTTAACGACGTTGAACTTCCTATAGAAGAAGGAATAATCCCTGAGAGCTTATTTTCACTAAGATATACCCAATTCAGTTTTTGTAATTTACCTATTGAGCTTGGCAGTGGACCTGTCAATTGGTTTTTCTCCATGACTAAATCCTCCAAGCTGATGAGGTTTCCAATCCCAGTTGGAATACTTCCATGTATCCAATTTTCACCAAGTACTAAAATCTGAAGTTTTGTTGAGAAGTTGCTGATCGTTTCAGGCACTCTTCCTCCAAAATTATTGTAAGAAACCTCTAATCTTTTTAACTTCGAGCAGTTAGCTAGAGAAGAGAGAAAATCTAAATCATCATAGTCTCGATTTCCAAGACTATTATTAGCTACTGTTAGCAGTTCTAAATTGGACGACCTTGCAAAATTGGGCACTTACCAGTAAACTTATTTTCTGGGATAGCAAAAGTTACAAGGTTGGAGGCATTAGAAATTTTTGTGGGAATTGGTCCACTAAACTGATTTGTTGTTAGATAAAATCCTTGAGGAGGTAGACTTCCTCCAAGTTGGTTAAAAGCTACAGAAAATATTTGTAATAAATGAGAGATTGAAGATTGAGACAGGAAGAGTACCAGATAGATAATTATGGGCAAGCCAGATAGCTCTTAAACTTTTTAACTGACCAAAACTATCTGGAACACGTCCATGAAGGCTGTTTTCAAAAAAACTGAGCAAAGAAAGAGAAGAAAGATTTCCAATAGAGGTTGGTATTTCCCCAACTAATTTGTTATTCCTCAAACGAAGAACCTCAAGCTTAGATAACAAGCCTATATGGTTGGGAATATTTCCAGTAAGCCCATTATAATCTAAATCTAGGGACCGAAGGCTAGAGCAGTTTATGATGTTGTCTGGAATTGATCCACTTAAGGAGTTTTGAGAAAGGTTTAATTGTTGGAGCCAGAACAGATGGCCAATTTCTGGAGGGATATGGTGGAGAAACTATTTTTGTGGAGGCTTAATATCCTGAGAAAACTCAGATTTCCAATATGGGGTGAGAGAAGACCCTTCAGCTGGGATGACACAAGAACCAACATGGTGACCCTCTTGTGCCTTGTGCCGCAAGTTATCCCCGGCCATGCACAAAAGTGCAAAGATTCGTTCCAGGAATTCAGAATTCCAAGGTGGTCATCTGTTACTTGGGCCTTAAAGGCAAGCAACGAAAGTCTATCTGTTGTGTTGTCTCCAAGGACAGCAGAAAATGCAGCCACAGCAAGTAGAACAGCATGCAACCAAAATACAACTCAAGCCATGCTCCCAGTTCTTATTTTTGAGCAAATAAGCAATATGAGAGAACAAGATCAGTAGTATTATGTGTGTGTGTGAGTGTCAAAGCTAGAAGTCCATATATGCTAATTGAATTTAAAAATGAGTGCCTGGTTTTTTAAGGGAAATGGATATATAGTGACCTTTCGGAGCATCCTCCTAACTTTTTGTTGCCAGTCATATTCCTACAAATCATACAATAGGATGGATAGGGACTCTTGGAAAGTGGCTTTCATGGAAGGAAAAAATAAAATAAGGCAGTGAAAGGTGCATTTGGATCAGCACAAAGATTTGCATAGATACTAACCAAAGTATGCTAAAACCTGAGAGGTCTATTTGAACAACTAGACAGTTTGTGGAAAAGAATGACTGATTTATTATTAATCTGAACAAAATTTTGAAAAGAATAAGGGCCAGTGATTCACCAAAGCAGTCATGACCGGCATTGATTGACCAACCTAAAAATCAAGTCCATGACTCTATACAGATTGGCCAGCAATGTTCAGTGGACTTGATTTGTCTGTTTGTTTTTGTCTCAGCTTGTTTTTGTTTGTTTTTAATCTAAAAACTTCAAGTATGCAATGGAAGACTTTATAAAAATAATATCATTGTTTATGTGTGGGAAAATAAATGCACAAACATAGAAAGGTTAGGGTTTTTTCCCTATATAAACCTTCTTTTGTCTTACTTTAAGGGAGGGCAGAAAGGCAGCAGTCACATATTTCTATTTTTCTTCTGAGATGCCACATATTTCTATTTTTCTTTTGAATCTCTAACTTGATCGTCGGATGGCCTTTGCCTGCGCCACACCGGTGCCGGCTAAGGCCTCTGAAGGTGTTTCCTGTCTTGCATGGCAATAAAATATTTGATGGTGAAGGTGGATGCACGATTGACCGTTGGTATAGAATTTTGCATCAACAATTTATTACTTTTGAGAATGCTAAAATAGTATGAAGATCATTGATTTACTAAATACTTGAAGCAATTAAGATCATTGTTTATTACTTTTAAGAATGCTAAAATAATATGAAGATCATTGAATTTACCAAAACAGTTTAAGAAATTAAGATCACTGTTTATTACTTTTGAGAATGCTAAAATAATAAGAAGATTTTCAAATTTCTTTCACTTTTATTAGAACCACTTGATAAGAGATTGACTTACTATAATATGATATTGTATACACATAAACGAAGACATCCATTCATTGTAAAAAAGCGATATATTCATATTTCACTCACTTTTATAGTTTTAAAAGGAAATACAACATCATTTATAGAATTTATTAACCAAGTAATACGCGATGAAAAGAGAACCAACAACAAAGCACAATAAACTCAATGGGCTATTAGCTTCTGGGGACACAATCTGCTTCCTCTGTGAATCTTCACCCCTGCAAACAAGTATATCCATTTAGGTTCAGGAATAACCAAAAATCATATAGATTGATTAAATATGAATAAAATAAATAAATAACGATTGGCTTAGCAATCAGAGAGCTTCTATACCTTGTTATTGCCATTGGTTCAATTGTTGGAGGTTTTTCTGCTTCTGGGGGTTTAGAAACCACTGCAGGTTTGGCTTGTTGGGCTGCAGGTGTTGGTAATGGTGTTACTGTTGTCTGTTGGGGTTCCTCAAAGGGGATTGCAACATTCTTCACCTGTATAAAACAGTGCAGATTAATCATTACTAAATTTCAGAAACAAGGTGTTTTTTTCTTTTCTTTGTTGATGAAATTAAAATATCAGTGAATTGAATTTACTAAGAGTAAGCAGTAAAAATAGACCTACCAAATTCCTAAATTGGAGGCTGTAAAACATCTGAATATATCTTCGCTTAGCCAGCTTCTGATCTTTGTATAGCTGCCTCCAAAATCTGTAAGAGGATGCCATGTTCAGCACTTTGTTTGCATAGATTTTCCATGTGTAGCTGCAAGATGAACACGATTAAATGTAAGATCAACATTTTTCCATATTCAAGATTTGCTTTAGTATATTATGCATTCAGATTACCATTCGTTTATCCGCTGAAGACCTGCACTTGACATCTTGTTCCAATGCTCAGCATCTGTCTTGCACTTTTCGAAGAAGTCTGCAATCTTGTTACTGGATTCCAAGCCTTCGTTGGGGTCAATGTGGAAGCCTGAAACACCGTCAACAATGATCTCTGCAGGACCTCCTTGATTGGTCGCGAAGGTGGGCAATCCACAGTTCATTGCCTCAATTACTGTCAGCCCAAATGCTTCATAGAGTGCAGGCTGCACGAAAGCTCCCTTTGTATCTGCAATACACCGGTACAATTCTCCATTTCGATATCTATCAGTTTGAGCTGCTATCCATCTGAACTGACCCTTAAGTTCGTATTCTTCTATCAGGGAATGCATCTTTTTAATCTCTGCAATCTCTTCTCTGTCTTTTGATTTGGAAGGATCAAAGAATCCAGCCACAACCACAAGATTTACCAAACTTCTCAGCTTCTTGTTCTTTGCATACCACTCAGTTAGTCCTGTAATGTTCTTCACTGTATCTAGCCGTGCCATTGAGAAGATGATCGGTTTCTTCCTGTCTGCCAAATACCCTCTGTCCAGGAAGAGTGGAGTTCCAATGTTTAAACAATTATAGTTATAGTTTGACCATATCATATAAGATTCAAGAAATGATTAAAAACAATAAGACTTTACATGTGCTCATTGTTATCTTCCTTCTTGTAGAGTAATTCTTCAATGGCAGGATGAAAAGTTGTAAACCTTCTTTCTTTCTCGGTGTAGGGAAAGTAGACAGATTGATCAGCCCCAGGAGCAGCAATGTTGAACTTTGGTTCAAACACATTGATGCCTGAGACTACTCGGCAAAGTCCTGGCATGGTAAATGCTGTATGACTTTCATATTGTCCTGGTCGATCCTTGCTGCAGAATATATACAAGATGGATTTTCAAGCAATATATTAGACTGTCTAGCTAGATAGTTTATTTATAGGAGTTTATGAACAAAGACTAACCTTCCTGCAATTTCTTGATATGTGCTTGTTATGATGAAATCGGTTGTATTCATGGAGATCATATCAGCTGTGAACTGACATGAAAAATGGTACTTTGGATCCAATTCCTTCCATTTGGCATCTGAATCTTCATACTTGGTCTTTTCTAGAGCATGAGCAATGGTTCCCTTTCAAACAGATTAAAGTTCAGTTTCAAAATAGAAAATAAATGAATTAAAACTGAGCTATACGATTTCCAAGCACAGATAGGAATTACACCTGAGTTATTCCAAGTTTGGTAGCCATCAAAGATGCCACCAAATTTCCATCTGTGTAGTTCCCTATTACGAGGTCTGGTTTACCTTCCATGTATTCAATAATCTTTGCAGTGGCATCCTAGTGATGATAAAAGAGACAAAAATCATAACATGATAACAAAGAAATCATCAAGTAGAAAAGTACGTAGAAAGAGTGAAAACATGCCTGGGTAAATCTCTCAAGGTAAGGATAGATATCGAAGCGGGAAACCCATTGGCGAAGAATTCCACTCTCTGTCCTGAATGGAACTCTAAGAATCTGAGAATGCTTAGTGCCAAATATTGGCTCCACCTCCAGGTTGCACTTTGTCCCTCGAGCATCTGGTATAAGTCTTGTCACCTGGTTTACACAGAACCAAACAGAAACAGACAAATTAAAACACAAAAACATGGGCAATTTATTTTTTTCAAAAATACTTGGTATTTCAATTTATTTTATGTAGCTTACCACTAGAATATGAGGCTTGAGGCTGAGGCCTTGCTGCTTTATTCTGAGGAGCAATTCTTCCTCCAATGCTCTTACTTGATCAAGAATGTAAACCACCTGTATGAAAATGTAAATTAACCAAAACCATAAAAATATCTAGTATTATTTGGTGAAGTAATTAATCATAGTGATCAGCTGTGTAAGTATTATAGACCTGGCCACCGGTATCAGGCAATCCAAGGACATCTGACTGGCCAAAGTAGCCATGAGGAGAGAAGATTACAATGTTGAAAATGCCTGGAAGCCTGCCAAAGATGGACTCCAACTTTACTGGGTCTGGTGCTTGGAGTACATCAGAAAATGTCTTCATTGTCTCTCTAACTCTCTCTGCTGTATCCCCCCATCCTTTCTCAAACCCCAATTTCTTGAGCCTATAATTTATTCGTTTATAGGAATTATAAGAATATAAAACTTAGTATTTCACAATGTTTTCTTGTGAATAAAGTTATATTAGAAGTAAGAAAATTTAAGGTGACCTCTGTTCAAATTTCTGATATGGTGTGTCTTTTGGGAGGCTGGAGGCAAACTCTTCAGCAGTGATCAGCGCACTCTGAAGCTTTTCAACCGTGTCCAGACTCTCGTTGATCATAAGATTCTGCAGATTTGAACAATACGTGTACAGTGAATGGCTAATCAATTCCTTTCTTTTTCTGTCATAAAATTGGTATTTATAAAAACATGTTACCTCTCCTTTGTAATTAAGAGATTTGAGGTGGTGAAGGAAAGGATTTGCATTATCAGACTTGCCACTTAGCCTTGAGGATATGAACTTGGAGATGTAGGTCACTCCATTTCCGATAGAAGAAGGAAGGGTAGTGAGTGGTGTGGAGAAGTCCATGGCTCCAAAGTCTACTACCAAAGCATGTTCATCATTTGCCCTGCATCCAAAATGCATTAATTTTTTTCATGCTAGATAAGAGAAAATTCTTCTCTTTAATCATTATCTTCCTATAAACAGCAAAGGGTTAATGGCTTTGTACCAGTTCTCGTCGAAGATCAAATCCTTAAGTCTCAAGAAATCTGAAGTAGTAATGGCCTCAACTTGAAGATCATCAGCATTCACCTTAACATATTCCCAGTAACCAGGACTTGGTCTTATAGCTAAAGCAACGTACGGTGGCACCACCACAGCCTCCTGCAGTTGTTTGATCAATCAAAAAAGTGAACAGAAACAGCGCAGTTGAAATGTTAAAAAATTCATACTTTGGTGGAACTCAAAATGTAACCAAGCAAGCCTTCCAAAACTTTGATCCTCTCAGCCTTATCTTCTATTGAATTTTCCATGTCTTCCATTATCTCTTGGTATTTCATTAACTTTTTACCCTCCGCCACAAACCTTTCAAAACCCACCAAAAAAAGAAAACAATTCAGATCATATTGCAACCAATATATATAATTACATTGATATGCATGGTGTATATGCATATAGAAATAACTATAATAGATAGATATGGAAAAGAGTTGATGAAGTACCTGGCAAAGCATTTCTTCATGTAATAGCGGCTCTGCTTCAATGCATCAGGCATGGTTTCTGCAACTGAATCAGTCCTTTTGAACTCAGCGTTGGAAGCCATTTTCAGAACACAGAGGGAAGAAAACAAACTACTTGGTTTCCTAAAGAGGAAAGGAAAATAGATACTGTTATAAATAGAAAGTTGTTATGTGTTTTTGGGTTTTGGTTGTTGATGCATTTTATAGATGGAGAAACCCATGGAGATGATGATGGAGGAAGAGTAAGACATGAGGATTAAACTGGTGGGGGAAAAGTGTGTGGGATCAAAATTGCTGAGGGAGGTGAAAGAACATTCTTTAATACCATTTGTGGGGTAATAAACATGCAAAGCAAGAAAAGAATTATTTTTGATCGGAGGAAATATATGCATCAGAGATTTGTCTTTTTAGTGAGAAAAAGATTTTGTTGAGGAATTAGTAATGGTCCTTTTAGGACACAGAAAGACATATATGGACATGCATGCATATTTTCTATATTCTTTGCTTCTCCAAAAATATTGAAACATTCTTCCTTTTGACCTGGTGGGATTAATTTGGCTTTAATCTTATGTAAATTTTGGTTCTACTTTCTTTTTTTCTTTTTTTTGGAAGAAAATAATTTAGGTTTTGTTTATTTTTTTTTTTAATCAAAAAATAAAGCCCAAGTTTTTTAATTTTTATATATACATATTAATATACTTGAACCGGTTCATACATAAAGTTGGGTTTTTTGTACAGAAAAATGAAGATATATATGCTCACAAGTTTTGAAATTTCAAAATTTGCCAATGTTTACCGTTCATTTCTATATTGTTTTTTAAATGCCCATTTCATTCATATGCCTACAAACAAATCTCCTCACCTATCAAACGGGCTATCCGACTACATCAAAATACAATCTATCTCTGCTTCCTCACACACACAGTGCCCAGAAACAAATCTCCTGCTGATCGAACGGGCTATCCGACTTCATCATCAAAAACACCCTTATCATTGCCCACAAACATAGGAGATGTTCAGACCTTAACAAACCAATGAACACGAACGCTATTGCTACTCTTGTCAGATTGAATGATTAGCTAGAGGTGTTCTTTTTAATGTATGGAAAACCGCCTTCGTCGAACCTCAGTGGTATAATGAATTCTATCAAGCTGTCAATTTGGTCTGCAACTCTGAATCTCTGTATATATGCCACTTTTTGTATCTTTGATGCCCATGAAGAACAGGTCTAAGTCGAGGGGCAGTTGTACAATTAGTACAGCAACATCCTCTTAAATCCTCCACGCAATCCATACAGCATCTGGAAATAGACAAGGATAAATTATATATTTGAAAGGAAAAGAAAATGAGAACAATATAAAAACTTAAGCATCACCTCTAACATCAATAGCACAAGTCCAAAGTCCGAGAAAAAAGAATGTGGCAAATGAAAGGGGTGACAGGATAAAAGCAAATGAAATGACTCAACTTAAACTTCCCTATTTCACAATGTTTTGATTAGTTAAAAGATGAAGGCACATTTTGTGAATATAAAGTTGAAAAGCAACTAAGAATCTGAACTCTGAAGAACCATTAATCATCAAGAAAAATTAACATATCAGGTTATTTAAGCCATTTTATGACCCAAACATCATCTTTCGGATACCATCTTTGTACTCTACACATCATCCTGTCAATAATTCATCCAGAGAAACTTAAGTCGAACATTCAAACTGCAGGACAACTCTTTTTTTGATTTTATGCTTTTGGGAAGGAAGTGGGCAGGCACCTTATTAGGGTATCCTATATATCCTCTGAACTCAGATTCAAATCTCTCCTTCAAGGACAAATTATTCATAATGTTTCAAAAGTATAATACAAAACTAAATCAATAACATTGATATTTGATGTATGATATGAGTAACTGAACCAGGAGCATTTGGTATTATGTATGACAAAGCTATTCTCAAGGACCTCTTTCAACCAGTAGCTTGAAAACCCTGACAATCAGGTTAAACCTAAATGCATCTAAGCAAGAGAAGATGATTTATAAATTTTCAAATGCAGAGTAAAAATAAAAGGATTGTCAGATTAAAGAAAAGGAGCTTACAGAAAAAGCAGGTTGCAGTCAAGATTTGCACAGTTCCTATGCCTCAACTCACGGACTTGTGAACCACAGAGGAAGCATCTAGCAAATGTACTGTTCTTAGAAACTTGTTGATTCTTGGTTGCTTCAGTCATGGCTTCAGGCTTGTAGGTAGAAGGGGGAAGAGAAAGACGGGAATCAAAAACAAATAAATTCCCAACCCATTCAGTAGGGCCTACATTCTTCAGATAATGAGATACTCCTCCCTCTAATGTGAACAAATTTTTAAAGCCCCGTTGTCTGCCAAATAAGTTAAACAACTTGTGAACATATGGAAAGGAGAAGATTTTCAACATTATAGTAGTAATAAAAATTTAAGTCCATTGTATAGCTTCCCCCAAACAAATTATTATCAAAAGAACTATAATAAAGATAAGGTAAAAGGAATAAGAGTAGAAGAAAAAAGTAAACCTTAGAATCGTAGAATATACATCGCATCGGATACCTCCAGTACAATACATCAAAATATCTGTGTTTTCTTTATCAATATTGGCTAAAGGATCTGAAGCAGCAACCTAAAAGAGAAGGATAAATGTATTATGTTAACCACAAGAAATTAAATATTTATCAGGTAGTCCATAAAGAAATGATGCCTAGTTTGACTTCCATATGTTTGTGGAAATATTTTAAAAATAGTTCAATCTAGAGGCTACAATCTTCCTATTGATAAAACCATATGCTACAAATTAAGAGCCCGCAACCTTTATACTGATAACATCTACATAACATAGACACTTTAAAAATTAATACCCAAAAGGACGCAAAACCATTACTCACCTTCGTCACCTCACCTTTTCATTAAATCTATGTACACTTAAAGTTCCAATCCCTGATTTCACAATTAAGTGACATTGTATATTGATTATACCTCTGTCTGCGTTAGCCCAAATGAAGTGCTCCTAAAGCAGTCCACATCGGGTCGTCGAGCTCCATGAAAGTGACCAATATCCCACTCATAACCTGACTAGCAGTTACAAAATCTTCAAACTTCAATGCTCAAACTATTAGCAGTGAGCACCACTACTTGGCACTTGAAAGTTAAAGAAACAACAAGATCTGAACACCATTTGTCAAGCTATTTTGAAATTTCACACAAATATATAATTATTTATCTTTTTGTTGATACGCAAGGAAAAGAAAATTATTCATGTTGAAGTATGTGTTTTGTTACTTCGATTTACATTGTTGGCTCCACTTTAAGCTTAGGATTGATTCTAACACATGAAATCTTTGCCTTCATTGTCTACATGGTCTTGTATTCGAATTCTAGTGACCTCGTTCTTGTAATTTATCATTTTGCACGCACAAGGTCCATTTTCCAGCCAATAGTGGGCAGACCTACAAATGAGAGGGAGTACTAAAGTGTATGTTGTGTCAATTTAATGGTAACTTAACAATGATTATGCTTCAACACTTCAATCCTTTTACAACTGACTACTTTTAGCACTTCAATCAAAATAATAATAATGCCATATACCAAATCCTATTCTTATTGCCCATTCCACCAATATTGTAATAGACAGTAAATAAATAAATTAAAAAAAAAAAAAACACTTATGGAAACACAAAAGATAATAGGACTTTTGGCAAAGAAAAATTTAAGGAAGCAGCAAATATGAGAAGTGAATCATACCATTTCTCACATCCAATAGAATAAAGTTAAGATTGAGATTTTCATTTGATGGACTATCAATTGTGTTCACTGCATCTAATCTTTTTTTCCATTCAGATGGTGCTAGAGGTGTTGCTCTCATTGAAGGGTCAAGCAAAGGAAGATGGGTAATACCTCCTTCCATCTGGAAATATTGTAAGGGTAACAATCATGTTTCAGTAACAAGATATTTCCAACCCAACCCACCCCCCAAAACACATGCAAATGGACATGCGAAAAGGTTAAAACCCACAAACCAATCAATACATAAATACATCAGTTATGAAAAGATTTTAATCTATGTATTTCAATGAATATATGTACACACACGCATAAATATATTATCATGTTCATAGTCAAACAGAATCCTAGACTGGGGAAAAAATGTAAATAAAGAGCTGAACTTCAAGAAACCATATATATGTATGCATGTATTAAGCAACAGACAAATCGTTTTGCCTAGGTAGATTATTTGATTGTGTGAATGTAGGAATCAACAAAGAAAGTCTCTCATGACTCAAAAAATTGATAATATTAAGGATGGAGTAGGTATAATTATTATCACAGAAAGAACAAGACAATATGGCTTGCCTGAACCAATGAGGGCTTGTACCGCAACTTCAATTTCGGAAAGGCATGTCCAGTTAGAGCTGGAGAAACCTGAATTAAGATATCGGAAAATCTCTCATCTTCCTTTAACCATTCAACATATGCAAGAGCTTCTTTTGAAGGCCCACTGTACTGCATAGAGATGAAATACATCAGTGAAACAAATTAACTTCAAAGCTGCTCATAGACAAGGAAAAAGAAAGACGAAAAATTCAAACGCATTATATCTCTCAAAGGAATGAAATACCTGTGCATTAATCCCTTGCTCGTTCAGATATATTCGGCCTTTTATGTCAAAGCCCTGTAAGATATAAACTGAAAAATGAAAACAACATCTAATGCAAAACTGTATGAAGCTTGAGCACCACCAATTACATTCCATTCTCATAAGGGTGTTAGTTAACCAATTTCTTTTCCTTGGAGATATTTTCAACTATGAGCTAACCCCAACCCAAGTCCATTTTTCTAGGATTCAAAATAAAAACCCAAGGACCTAAATAACACAACAACATTTTCCAGTAGAATTCAATTTTATTCCAAAGTGTTTATAAAGTATTCAAAGCTAGTTCATGCTTCGTTTTGGTCTATAAATATGGGCAACTATACCATTTTTTAACAAAAAGATTGTTAGTATAAGAATTGCAATCGCTATTTACACAGTCTTCTTAAAATTGAAGTTCGAACCTTTAAGAACGAGATGTGCTTGGCAACTTCAGCAAGTGGGTCTTTGATGGATACGAAACGATAAAAGTTGACGACCACAAAATCATCTTCTCCCACCTCTCTGCGTTTGCAGCATTGCAAGGGAATTCGACGTCCAACGACAAAACCATGTTGGTTTTTCCCTGATTTAGTTTTCTGGGTGAAGAAAATAAACGGTTTTGGGAGGCCATGACTGAAGAAAGTTGCAGAACAGAATCTGGGTTGCAAAGCGTAGCTCCTGTTGATATCAAGTAGTGGAGTAAGAACTGAGCTTGACGAACCGCAACTTACCGCACCCAAAACTCTCATCTCATCGTCTCAGCTCTTTTCCTCTCTACCTCTCCATTGCTCAATCTCAATCTACCACTACTAATTGGTTTTTTGTTTTTTTTCTTTGGGGGGGGCTGCTCTAGTTTTCGTTTTTGTCTGCCAAAACTGAATAACACAAAATTGTTGCAATGCAAAGAAAATTATAAAAAATTATGAAATAAAAATTAATTACATTTTAGTTCTTTCTATTTTAGATAAACTGCGCATTGAATATTGAATTTTAAAATTTAAAATATTTTCTGTTATTATTTATAATTTATTTCTTATTAAATTTATAATTTACAATTTATTTCATATTAAAAAATATTTTTTTAATATGAAATAAATTATAAATTATAAATTTAATATGAACATTTTGAACTTTAAGATATGTAATAAATTGTAAACTAATGGCCTATATGAGTAATTATACGGTAAAAATAATTTAACTTTAAAATTAAAAATATATAAAATTATTCGTTTTAAATTTAAAAATTCAATATATAATTTGAAAAAATATAAAATATTACTGCACAAGTAACCTAAAAAATCACAGCCAATTGGAGACTCATCCATATGTAATGATGGACCATTTACCCAGTTGAATAGATGATTTACATATTGTTTGATGGACACTAAAAGTTTTCATCGGTTCGAAACTAATTTATTTTGAAAATAATCAAATTAGTAATTATATTGTATCGGTTTGGTTAATCAGTTTGGTTTCAACTTTTATTTAATTTTTTTTAGACTTTTTAAAATTTAATTTTTGAATTTTTTATTTTGAATATTTAACATTTGAGTTATGTTTTATGTAAAAAATTTGTTGTGCTTAGACTTTGTTTAAAAAATTAAATATTTTTTTTTAAACCTAACACATAAAGTGTGTACTGAGTGATCCATAAAAAAATTATATTTTTTTTCAAAACCTAACACATAAATGATTAAAAAAATAACATGACAAATAAACATATTAAACTAAAACAAAACAAACTTACTATACTAATACAATAATCCTATAATCCAACTCTAAATTTAAACTAATATAATAAAGCTTACATATCAGTAATATTAAATTAATTTACATATGCTTTGTAAAAAAAATAAGTAATCGGTTCGGTTTTATCTATTTTTAAAGTAAAAAATCGAACCCAACTGGATCGACTATCAGTTTTGAAAATCCAATCGAATTTTACTTAAATAATCGATCCAAACAAGTTTGATTTGATTGGATCTGTCAATTTCATCAATTAATTAATTTTTGTTCACACCCTAATAGACACCACATAAATTTATGGCAGAAGCGCGCGAACTTCTTCTATTCTAACATTGTTTTTTATCAAAAAAAGATAGACAATATATAGTAGGGGCTTGATTATTTACATAAGAAAATATATTTCAAAGATATAATCTTTTAATACATCATTGAACCCCAAAAAAAAATGTTAATACAAAAACATACTATGACTTATTGCTTAAAATTGAGAAAGAAAGAAAAACTAATTGTAACTCTATCATATGTTGATAATTTGGCTAATATTTAATTTATTGGAAAATAGTTTAAAATTATTGTTTGAGAAAATAATGCAAAATTAAATTATTTATGAAAGACAGTTAAATTTATTGAGTTATTTCTGTTTCAGCTCAAGAAAGAGTTTAATTGATTAGACACATGTTTGATTAGTAGAATGATCATTCATAAAAGAACAGGAATATATATTCGTAATAATTATAAAAGGAGAATGAGATAGTTATTCTTATTTATATATTTGGTTATTATGTTGAATTAGATTTAATGTTTAATATTTATGAATACTTTTTTTTTCTTTCCAAAAATATAAAAGTCAGTAAAAAATAATTAAAAGTCAAATTTCATAGTTATTTATGTTTTTTTAATATAAAATAATTAATCTAGATTTAAATATATTTTATATATACTACATAAGTTTATTCTTGAAATGCAAAAAATGTCAATTCTAGCTTTTGAAAAAAAAAAAAACTATTTTTTTTGAAATAGAAGAATATCTATTTCTATAGATTGTTTTTTTTTTTTTAAAATTGAAAATATACCAAACTAATAGCTATTCTATTTCTATACATATTCCGCATATTAAATGTGCGCTAAGTTATTTTCTTTTCCTTTTTTTTTTAACGAATTACTTTGATAATTGCTAAAAACAATTAAGAAGGTGATGATAATTGCTAAAGTGGAATTAAATTCAGATAAATGGATCCTAACAAAATGCATAATGTAATTATAATTGTTTTTTTTTTGGACATCACACTGTAATTAAATTAAATAGAAAAAAAAAAAAAAAAAAGTTTTGCATCCGAGGCTCACATTAGATGGAAAATTGATCTAACGGCACATAATGATGAAAGTCAAGTGACCAAGTCGCTAAGATGTAAAAACCTATCAAGTATTGAAGCGTGAAAACGAAAGCGATTTCTGACCGTCCGATCATCACCCGCTTATAATAGTGTCGTCAGCAGCTCCTTTATAGAGAAGGAAGGGCAACCTTAGCGCCGTCTGAGGGCTACTCACTCTCTCTCTCTCTCTCTCCCCCTAATCTTATCCCTCGAACGCAAAACCCTAGCACCAAAGGTAAAAGCCCCTTCTTTGCTATTTTCTTCTTCTTTTCTCTCATTTCTGGTCGCATAGAGTAATGGGTTTTAGCATATGCAGCTAATAATTTACTGTATTAGGTTTTTTATTGTTATTTTTTTTGGTCTCTGAAGGATGTGAAATGGTTATTTAGCTGTTGGGTTTTGGTTCTTTGGATATTCCTTTTCTTGATTTGGGCTGGTCTGATTTATCGTACTCCATTTCTTGTTGCTCTCGGTTTGGGTTACTGGAGGTATAAAGCTTTAAGCTTTTCTTTGTTGGTTTTCTTGTTATATTCTTCTTCTTTTAATTTCCTTGAAGAAAATCTATATTCTGTTCCTTGGCTGTGGAAATTAATTCCATCTTGAAGCTTTTTGGTTTACATTTTTTTTTTCTCTTTGAAAAATTGATGATGTTTTGCCTGTATAATTTAGTTTTGGGTTTGGTATTGATGGGTTTTGCTCTTGTTTATGAAATGGGTTATTTCGGTTATCGACGATATGATTATATTAAAAGCTTGGAGAGGTTATATGGGATGTCTTGTCATTGATTCTATGTTGAGAATCATTTGGGGAAAAAGTAAGCTAACATGGTTGTTGTCTTCTAGTTTTAAGTCTCCTGCACATCCCTCTTTGCCAGTCTTATTTACAAGCTACTCTATTTCTGTTTAATACTCTTTTGAGAAGGTTCCTTTCATTTTTATAGAGATATATGGATTGAATTAGATTTTTTAGGTTGTTCGTCGAAATATTTGTTTTGAGGAGTTGCATAATTGATGCTTCCTTGCACAGTTTGGACGTGGCTATTGCTGAGAATTCTGAGTTGGGTGTCTTTTATGGTAGTACATGATACATAGGCTTTGTTTTGGAGTTTGAACATAGTTCTGGGTTTTAAGTTAGGTGTCCTTTCTATTGTTTTTAGTTCTTTTAACTATGAACGCTTATGTTGAATTTTTGTTCAATACAGATGAATAGGGAGAAACTTATGAAGATGGCTGGTGCTGTCCGCACTGGTGGGAAAGGTAGCGTGAGAAGGTGTGTAGTTTTTGAATATGAAGCTCCTGTTATTCTTATTCTTTGGGTTTGATAAGTTAATGTCAAATTTGATTTTTCTTGCGCATGCATAATTGTGTATGTAAAGTACATTCATATGTTTTAGTGATAGCTTTTGTAGGGATGTTTTAAACCAATGGTTGGTTGGATTTATGTTGAAATTGTTTTGTTGTCATTTATTATCAACAACTTAATGTTACTTTATTTCATTCAGTTGTCGCCTTGTTTATACCTCACTGTGTTACTTGGTTTACTCTGTTTTAAATTCTGATTTTGAATTTTTCTTTGTAACTGTAGAAAGAAGAAGGCTGTTCACAAGACAACCACCACAGATGACAAAAGGCTTCAGAGCACACTGAAGAGAATAGGGGTGAATGCAATTCCAGCAATTGAGGAAGTCAACATATTTAAGGATGACGTTGTTATCCAGTTCATTAACCCCAAAGGTGATTTCAGCTTGACTATACTAGGATACAGTCTTTGCATGTTTGTATCTGCCTGCTGATTCCTATTTGATGGTTTCTGGTGTTTCAGTTCAAGCCTCCATTGCTGCTAACACTTGGGTTGTCAGTGGTTCTCCTCAAACAAAGAGTATGCCTTTATTTCAATTCCATATCTAAAAACTTTCGATGCTTAGTCATAATTATTGATTAGGTTTGTCCTAAGCAATATTGTTAAATCTTTTTTAGCTAATATACTTTTAAAGTGGCATGTCTTAGTTAATTAGCTTTGATCTTCCTTAATATATATCATATTAAATGTTGTATCAGTTTCGTTCAGCTGTTATTGAGATAATGACCAATCATGCAGTGTCTTTTGTTTGTTGTGCATGTGATTTCTTTTGTGCTAGTTATAAATGTTTGTTTAACATTCTACTCTTGTTGATTTCTAACTTGGTATACAATTATCTCTTTACAGAGTTGCAGGATATCCTTCCTAGTATCCTCAACCAATTGGGTAGGTATCGTGTCTTACTTTATTTTTTACATTTACAGATAAGAGTAAAGTTCGAGCCTTAATGTTTCAATTCCCTTTTATCTTTTTCAGGACCAGACAACTTGGACAACCTGAAGAAGCTGGCTGAGCAGTTCCAGAAGCAGGCACCTGGTGCTGGAGTTGGTGATGGTGCAGCTGCAGCGACTGCACCAGACGAGGACGACGATGACGATGTCCCTGAACTTGTTGCTGGAGAGACATTTGAAGCTGCCGCTGAGGAGAGTCATGCAGCTCATGCTCATGACCATGGCCATGACCATGCTCATGCCCATGCCCATGACCATGACCATGACCATGATCATGACCATGCCCATGCATCGTCATAGGTTAAATGAATGATTTTGTGCCAATTTTATATACTTCCAATGTTCTGAAAGTCTAGCTTTTGTTTCTATTTCCTTTTTTTTCCCCAATGAGTCACTCTGTTTTATCTGATGCCTCCTTGTGATACACTGGGTAGTTATTAATTATTTTCTCCCTTTTTTTTTTCTTTCTAATTTTTGTGTTTGCTTGTTTATGTTGATGATGCGGTTCATGATACACGCTGGAGTTAGCTAAATGTGTTGGTTTAAACCAAGTTTACATTTGCTATTCGTAATCTGTTTTTGGAGGCCAAGAACTGCCTCAATTTACAAGTGCTCTACCTACCTTCAATTCTCATTTCTAACCATATAGAAATTTTTACTGTTTTTTATTTTTTCCCTTTCGGTTAGGAAAATGTGAAAGGGCTTTTGTCCAATTAAAATGAAAAATTAATAGAAAAAATTACTTTAGTTTGGTTTCAAACTAAATAGCATATCTGTTTGGTGCTGTGTGAAATTGAGCTATATTTAATTTATTAAAATATTATATATTTTATAAAATTCTATTTAAATATATAATTTAAATAAACATACAAATATGTCATATTGATCATTAGAAACAAAAATAAAAAAATTACAAGAAAGATTTTAAAAATTAAAGTCATCTAAAATACACTGCTAATACAACCATAACACTTTCAATGGTGCAACTATTATAGAGCATTTATTTATTTTTAATCGTGCATTATGTGCAACGAACTTATTTAATTTTAAATAAACATTGTATCAAATACCAATCAACTGCAAGGAATTTTAAAAGTTAATTAATTTTTCTTTTGACATTTAATTAATCTTAGGATTGAGAAAATAATTATTTAGTTTGGTAAAACGTTTGAATTCTCATATGGCCAGCTTTCTATTACCAAAAATATTCAAAAAAGAATTTAGAACATTTAATTATATTTAGCATTAATTTTTCTGAAAAAAAAAATGAGGTGAAAAACTCATCCAATTTATTAAAATTGATACAAATAATGAAATGTTCCAAAAATACTAGCCCAATAAAATTTCCAGAAAAACTTAAATATTCAGCCAAAAACATATTCACAATAAAAGTGACAGCATTATCCTTATTTCATTTTTCTTATACCACATAAAAAAAGAGAATTGATAGGTGGGTTCAGAATTTTGTAATCCTCCTTCCATCAACACCAAACACATGATAAAAGATGAATTCATAATTATAATTTAATTTTCTTCTTTTATTTTGTATACCAAACACTATCTATATTTATAACATTTCATTTTAGCCAATTGATAAATTTTTATTTTTATTTTTTTATTTTTCTGATTGGATCTTAAATTTTAAAAGGTTTTTGTTACTTGATCCCGGATGTGTGATGTATACGCAAAAAAATCTTTGTTATTTTTCTCTGATTATTCTGCATATTTTTAATAAAACCATCGTGTAAAAAGATTTTTAAAATATGTTACACACATTTTTTTCATAAATTTTCTACTATACTCTAAATTTTAACAGTTAAGTAATTGACTCGTGTAATTTTTATTACTATTAGTTTTGGATAATGCAGAGATGTAACTTAATAATTCAAAACCTTTACGTGTTAGCATAGTGCATGGAGCTAAAGGTCTTTTTTCTTTTTCTTTTTCTTTTTTTTAATCCATAAATACAGAGATAAAAAAAAAACAATAATAAAATACCAATAAAAAATAATAATTAAACGAAAATGGGCAAATAATTCATTGGCTATGTATATAACCAATTTTTGGACTGACTCCATTAGTTAGGAGCGTGTAAGGCACGCGCACGAGTAACAGACAAAAGTCTCTGTCTCCCTCCTCATAACTATAAAAAGGCGGGAACGAAGAGCCAGAGAGAACTGCATGCACTTCGCACCGCCAAGTCGATCGCTCCGCTTCTTCTTCTTCTTCATTTCGGTACGTACTCGAAGAGAGCTATCTATCTCCATTATCTTCTTCATTTTCGACTTTTTACTCAAATAACCGTCGGCGTTCCTGATTATTAACCTTTTTCGCATAAGCAAATTCGGCCACTACTCCGTAAAATCAAGATCAAGATTCAAGATTCAAGAACTGTAGAAGATTGCTAAATCTCTGAGAGAACGCGTTTCGGTAAGTAGCATTGTAGTTCTGTTAGACTTTCTAATAATTCGTTGTTGTATTTTTACTGCATTGATTTGATTCTTTGATCGACGGTGATGATTTTGAAGGAATTGTTCGATTTAGAAACTTGCAGGAGAAAACAAAAAATGGTTGGATTGAGACCTGAATGGGCAGTGAAAGCGATCGTAGTGATAATAATTACATCGATACTGTTCCGATGCGTGTCTGCTGTGACTAACCACACTGTTGGTGGAGCTTCCGGCTGGGATCTCACTTCCAATCTTCAAGGCTGGACCGCCGAGACCACAGTCCGAGTCGGAGACTTTCTCGGTACTCTTTCATTTCCTGCGTTAATTAGCTCTCCATTTCTTGCTCATGCATGTATGCAATTGATCTTTCCCACTTTCTCTTGCAATTGATCTTCTCTCGCCGACTCTGTTCTTTTTCGTGCACGAATTTTGAGCTAATTTTGTTATCTTTTGATTAATATTTTTTTGTTGTTGAAATTATCCTTTGATTGATGTTTATTAGGACAAAATATGTTTAAGCTCGATTGGAAGTCTAAAAGACCGCTAATCGAAAAGAAACAAAAAAAGTGATATAGTCGGAGTTTCCAAAATTTTCAAGGGCTTTTTGGGAAATAAGAAAAATCCGTCAACAAAATAACCAACTTTAACAACAAACTTTGCTCGTTTAATTTGTCCTTTTCAATTTGAGAATTTATCGATTCTAAAAATCAATTTTCTTTTCCTTCTCTTTGGCTCCACTCCAATTTTTTTTCTTGGAAAGAATCAAAAAGGGTGTTGTTTGGCTAATTCATGATCAATTGGTTCGTAAAATTACAATTTAATAATAATAATATAAAGATTGCTGTTATTCTGGGGGCAGTGTTCTCCTACACGCCGGTCCACGATGTATTGGAAGTGCACCACTTGGATTACCATTTCTGTCACACCGTGCACCCAATCCACACATTCAACGACGGAGAGACAGTGATCCAGCTGACCCAACCAGGCCCAAGGTACTTCATATGCGGCAGGCAAGGCCACTGCAACATGGGCCTGAGGCTCCAGGTCCAAGTACTCCCTCAGCTCACCGACGACCACGGCACCACCATAAGCCCCTCTCCTTCCCCCAGCGACGGCGGTCAGACTAATAGGCACCCGCGCCGTCCTCCTCACCCTGCTCCTCATCGCCGTGCTCCGGCACCGAGAAATGCTATCGGAGGTGATGATGATGGGGCGCAGGATAAGCCGAATAGTACTCCTCCTTGTACTTGTGGAGCTGGAGAGGTGGTGGTAAGCTTGCTCTTCTGGTGGCTCCCTCTGATCACCACGCTGGTGATGCTGGTTTCTTCTTGGTCGATTCGGGAACTGGGCTTTCTCTTTGGCATTTCACACCTCCTGGCTGTTTGATTTTGATGTACGGCATAGGTCTTTCCGACTACTTTCTGATCATGATCATTGCGATGCTTATATGCTCTCTTTTGCACACTCTCTGTGATCTCGAGTACTGACACATTTTAGCTATTTTTGTTTGAAATAGGGCTATATCTAGCTCTCTCTATCTCTCTGGAGAGTGGTTGCTAATGCTTTGGCTGGCATTTATAGTAGTAGAGACTGAAATTTACTTGCTGTTGGTTTGGTTAAATTTGATGTCTGTCACATTTGATTCGTGCATGCAAGCTACTGTATGTCAGACTGTGCTATCCCTTGTAGTTAATAGTAAACAAACTGTTACACCCTTTCAGTTTTAGTTTTGATTCCTTCACATTTTGCTTTAATTCCTTTTCTACTTAGAATTAATTGATTAATGCTTAACAATATTTGAGTACTTTATCCGTTATGTTTAATTGATATCCATTTTCCATAATATATGATTTTTTGTTTAATCGATTTGGTAAAAAGTTGCTTGATTTTGGTTGTGCATTGGTTTGGAGGCACTGAATTAATGAACTTTACTTTTGGAGTCAGTGTTCTGGTTGGGTCACTACTCTCGGGCCTTTTGAGTAATGCTCTGTGTGGAAATGATTTCTTATCAATTGTAGGTGTTGTAGGTTGGGCAAGAGTTTCTAATTAGCTTGTAGAAAGGGAGTGTAAATATTTAGTAATTGTTTGCATGATAATGGTGTTATACATCAAATTAAAATAGAACTCACAATATGAATTTCAGGCATGTTTTCTCTGCTTACAAATTATGAAACTACTTTATTAATTTTACAAAATTACACGTGCTTTCAATAGTATAAGGTATTAATGTTTAAATTACTATATATTAAGCATGTGGGTTCAAAAATTTAACAAAATCCTATCTTATCTATCAAAGTTATTAGTCCATTCCATATTTTCTTTTTCTGTTATATTTAAAAAAAAAAGAAACAAAAAAGAGAGGAATCTAAGTATGTAGAAGGTAAAAAAGCACCTTCTTAGAAAAGCTCTGGTCCATACAAATTTTTAAAGGCCAACAATATCCACCCACGTTGAAAAAAGTATCTCTTCATACCCTTATATGACATGAGCACTGGGCTTCATTTTACAAAACAATATGCTAATAAATTCTTATATTAAAGTTAACTAAAGCAACTATTGAATAGGTCATCACAGGTCCTTTTCTTATTTCGACTTCGACAAGATTCAAACATAAAATGTATCCTCTTTTCCTACTCCACCTCATACTTTGTTTTTGGAGAGAAATGGCCATTATTGAGCTAGATGGTTTAGTGTCTTCATGCATTGATGGTTAAAGGTATATAGGGCTTCTATAAAGTTTGGTACAAGACACAAAATTGCTTGGAAAAAGATGCTTTATAATTCTGTCTCCGTATTTAGTGCCGGCGTGGTATTTGGTAATAATTTGTGCTTTTTCCTACATTATGGGGATGACGTACGAGAGAAGTAGCTATTTTTCTTGTCCGCATAACAGGCTTAACAGCACTTGTTTTTGAAAAAAAATAATAATAATAATAATAGAAACCACAATTCAAGAGTGCTAGCTTTAATTATCCTCTTATTTCCGGAAAGTAGCTAAAGGCAGTGGCAAATATGTTCTTTCATCTATACTCTGTCTATATGTATAATTTAAGCTTTACTAGTGAAATGCTCATAGCCAAATGTCTAAATTATGACAATTAGCCATCTGTTTTGACATAGTACCTATATATACCATGAATAACGGACCTACTTCAACCTTATCTACATGTACATATACCAACCATCAAATTAAATGCTATATTTATACATAGAGAGAGAGAGACACACACACACATATACCAACCTTTAAATTAAATGCTATAGAATATATAATTTGGTTAGAATATAACCCACAAGGCCACTTCGGTGGTTGATCTTTTACTTCCTCGAAGACTCTTTGAGTCTTGGCTTTCAGTGGGTCTTTGCTCTTCGTTTTAGAGGATTAAAAGAAAAAGAAATTTTATGGTGTAAATATTTATAATTTTAAAATATAAATTATTATTAAAAATATATTTTCAATAACACTGATAATTTATTTTATAAAAAAAATCACTAATAAATTTTTAATCACAATCTACATTTTAAATTTAGTTCATAATATCAAAACCACGATAAACCCTATACTTATATATGGGTCAAAAGTCAGACACCTAATTATTTTATCTTTGAGAATATCTTGATTAGTTTATTGTTGTAAACTCTTTATTGGTTGTAAACTCTCAATGGCTAGCTTTTGGACTTTGCATGTGACGGACCAAAAGATATGTTTTCAGCAATTAATTTCTCTAGTTTATGACAGACCAATAAATTCTCTCTAGCTTTTTACATTATATAAATCATGAAATTAAAAAAAAAAATCATGAAATTTCTAGCAGGATGAGTTTGTTCAGGTAATGTACAAGAAATTGCCAAGAAACTACTAAATGAGATTTACAGACAAATATGATGTAGATATGAATGATTTTAAATTTAAGACAACCCCATTATGAATTAGAGAGTGCAAAAATTAATTTAAGTTTGTATTATCACATTTTGCTACCAAAATACGTAATTGAGTCAAGTCCATCTTGTAATTCAAAGTCTATCTGATGAATATTGAAATAAAAAATCCAGATTATGTTTCTTTCGTATACGTACTTTCAAGTTTTGATTATCTTTTGTCATTTGAAATGGTAAGTTTGACTTGGATACCTAGCCAACCCCTTTTAGTGGTTAAATGTTGCTATTAGCTAGGTTAATTTAGTTGATATTTTTCAATGTTTTAATTGATTTTAAGCCTTATCAGAAAAAAGAAAAAGAAAAAAAGTCAACTCTTTCTTGTCTCGACATTTGGCTAACTCTAGTAACTGTTATCAAAAAACAAACCAAAGTAATATCAATATTAGTTGATATTTTTAGTTTTAACCTTTGGTTTTTATGTTTAACTTAACCTGTTAGAGAGTAATTAAGAACAAAAGCAATAAATATAGTTAAGATGTGTTATCATTAATATTGAATATACAAATAAACTCCAAAATTAGCATTTAGCACGCATGTGATAGTTTTATTCATTTTGTTTTCCTAATTCGTAGGATAATCTTTTAAGGTTAGACAAATTAAAGTAATATCAATATTAGTTGATATTTTTAGTTTTAACCTTTGGTTTTTATGTTTAACTTAACCTGTTAGAGGGAAATTAAGAACAAAACCAATAAATATAGTTAAGATGTGTTATCATTAATATTGAATATACAAATTATAAACTCCAAAATTAGCATTTAGCACGCATGTGATAGTTTTATTCATTTTGTTTTCCTAATTTGTAGGAGAATCTTTTAAGGTTAGACAATGCTGCCACACTTCAATAAATAATCGACTTATTTATCTTTTTGCTAAATATATATAGTTTTAAATACCCCAAAAAAAAAAAACCATGATTTTGGAACTTGCATATATAATTAATTTCCTTAACTGCTAAACCACTTTTAGTTGATAGTTTAGATGGTCCTTAGCATAAATACAGGAGTTGCAATATCATTTTCTGACATCAAATATATATACAAACCATTAATCAAATATATATATATATATATATATATATATATGATATACAAAGCAACAGAGAGTGAAAATTAATTATACAAAGATTCCAACATGGGTAGCTGTACTTGCATATTAAAATCTCAAAACAATCACTAATCATTTCAATGTTTTTAACCCGAGACATCCTCTCTCTCTCTCTCTCTCTCCATATATATACCATATGTCTTANTTTTTTTTTTTTTTTTTTTTGTCATCATTCATATGTCAAATGCTAATAAATTTAAAGTTGGTTTATACTTTTTATTGTATTTAATTGTGTTATATTTAATTATATTGTATTGTGTTATAATGTATTATATAATATACTCATATGTTTAGTGTAAAATTATATTAAATTGATATTAAGTATATTTTTGTATTGTATTGGAAAAAGAAAAAAAAATTATATAACTTAATACAGATATTTTTTAGTGTATTACTAATACATCAAAATTTGTATTAAAATGTTAAATTGTATTATTTAATACAATAAATTATATTCACCAAACATAATATAAATAAATAATACATCACTGTGCATACCAAACAAACCCTCACACAAACATCAAATGCACCATAAACTCACATGAAAACATAGCTTCAAAATACTATTCACAAGAGACTAGAAGAACACAGTCAAGACATAGAGACAAATCTCTCACATTTTTTTACTTTCTAGACAATAGAGCTAAACCATATCAATATCAAACCCATTAAAATAAAATGTAAAAGTAAAAATAAAATAAAAAAGGCTAAAAATTCATTTTAAACACCTCCATTAACCATTTCCATGAATCGCTGATCGGATTCTTGCCTCTGCAACCTCATATCCTGGTTAACTTTCTTGATGAACTCCTCTGCTCTCTGGTATAGCTCTTCTTGGCTCATCGACTTGTCCCTTATCATCGTCACCCTGTCGGTGAAAGTTTCCGACTTCTTCAGCTCCCTGCGAGCCCATGCCGCCGGATTTTCCACCTCCGGTTTGGTTCCGACCACCCGAGGAGGCACATCCCACGTGTCGCTCTTCTTCAGATGCCGACCCTTTGGCTTGCTCTGCTCCTCCGTTATGGCTTTCCAAGTCGCTTCGAGTGTGTCATCGAATTCATCCTCCTTGGACTTCTCCGTCGGAATCTCGCCGGAATCTTTCATTGGGTTGTTTCCGGTTTCTGTTTCCGGAAATGGGTCTTCGGCAAAAGTCGAAATATCAACAGGGTCTACTGGAGCAATCGAAGTGGGTTCCTCTGCAGATGAAACAGAGAGTTTTTCTTGTTCTTCATGTGAAAAATAGAAGCTGTTCCATCTGATTTCATCGTTCTGAAACTTGTTATGCTCTGACTGGATCAGCTGTTTCTTGGTCTTGGAAGAGAAAGAAAAAAAGAGATTATTTTGGTTTGGGCTTTGGAAGGAAGAAGCAGCAATGGTGAGGATGATGAAGTTGAGGAAGACATAGATATACAGAGGAGATAAACAGCTTCTGAAGGAGATCCAAAGGTGAGGAACAGTGGAAAGAGTGAGATTGACAGCGTAAGGAATTATAGCCACCTTCAACAATGTCACTGTAGAGACTGTCCCAACCATCAACAGCAACATCTTTACTGCCCAGATTGCCTTCTGCAATCTGTCTGTTTCAAATAAATCCACCATGGTTCTCTGGGTTTGTGAGTTGGAGAAAGAAAATAGGCGCTGAGAAATTTGTAAATTCAGAGTTTTGAGATCGGATGAGAAAAAGAAAGAAGAAGAAAGTTTAGGACTTTACCCAAAATATTTGGTTGATTAATATTGAACTTTTTAAAATGAGAATTTGACAAAGAAAAAGAGACCCAAAATAGCACTTAAAACCGCCATTGACAAACAGGGACTCTTGAGAAAATCCAAAAACAGAGCAGATTATAAATCCTGCTATTTTTTTACAGATAGAAACAGGGTATGTTAAATTAGCATTTTAAAAAAGTATGCTAATTTGACACCTAAAAGAAACTCTGCTAGCACATCAAAAATCTACAGCAGAGAAGAAGAAAAAGCAATATTTGAAACTCTAGATTTTGAAAATCAGAAAGTTGGTTTTTGAAACACAACATGAAATAAAGAAGTAAACAAAAAAAAAAAAAAAGTGAAAAAGATTGGAAACCAATTTGCAGAGGGATTTTACATGATCTCCAACCCAAGAGCTTGAGAGAAGCTTTAGAAAATTTGAAATAGAAAAGACTCTTTAAAAGGGTTTTAACTACAAGAACTTAAAAAAAGAGTATAAAGGTGTATACAGACCAAGGAAGCACCAGGAGGAAGGAAGGTTTAAATACAAACCCAAAATACTCCTCTGTGCTATATATCCAACCTTGATCAAATCCTGACTGTTCAATGCTTCAAATTTATTTTTCTTTTTTAAATTATAAAAAGTAGGATTAATTAAAATACAAAATCTAATCTCCATTAACGGTTCTGATATCACTAATCCGGCGGACATGTTTTGTATTGAAGTGGCCTGTTCATCACTTTAGTAAATAGTAGACTCTGTTCCAATAATATCTCTGTTTCTTTGACCATCTCACTTTTGAAGCCCTTTGATAAACATAAAACATAATATAATAATACATCACTATTTACTATAAATATATATGTTAATTTTATCCTAATATTTTTACTGTTTCATTTAAATACAACTTTATTTTTTTAGTTTCAAAAATATTATCAGCAATCTCTTTAAATTTTAAACAATCATCATTTTTTTTTCTATATTATCTTATTTATATTTTTCAAAATAATATCATTCATATACTTGTACGATGCTAATTGTAATTTTTAAAATTTTAAAAACTAAATTAAAATTAGTGCAAACCAGGTCCAGATAAAATATTTTCTAAATATTTTTATTCAAATTCATTATTTGTTTATCCCTCCGGCTCACAATCTCACATTAGTAAGACTCTGTTCCAATGATACCTCTGTTTCATTAACCATCTCACTTTTGAAGCTCTTTTATACCAATTACAATAGTGCTCTAGATATTAAATTGTTTAAAAAATATTTATCAAATAACGTGACATTGTAATATTTCAATGTGGTTAGCATAAATATAGATAAGTAAGTTAAAAATAAATCAATCAAAAATGAGTAATCAACCAAATTTTTGGTACGGCATTATTCATTGCATTTACTTTCTATGGTTATAGTTGCAGAGCATTTTTAATTTGTTTATCATTAATAAATTATTAAATTATTTGATACCGGTTAATAAATTTGATACCTAGCATTGCTCATCAAATATTATCACATCAGTTGTTATATAATTTGGTTAATAAATTTAGTGAACAATTTGATCACCCTAGTCGTATTGCTTTGATAAACATAAAACAAAATAAAATACATTATCACTATTTATTATAAATACTTCTATTAAAATTCATTATTTGTTTATCTCTCGAGATATATTACTTTCAAGAAAATGCGTAATTGTACATTCTTCTGTTACATAAAATTGGGGTTGGGTTTTTAAATTTTTATTTTTATGTATTTAAGAATAATGCTTATTTCAATAATAAAAGATGACGCTTTGTGAAAGATAACTCAAATGCATGTGGAAAGCTAGGCAAATATAGAATTACTTTCATCGAATTCTTCTAAAATATTGTATAATTTATACCAAAATGTTATATTAGATAGTCTGGTTGCAAAACTCACAAAAATATTGTGAATTCGAATTACTATAT
>QANX01003115.1:0-48514 GCA_003254975.1 Ochetophila trinervis
TTTTCTTCGGAAAAAAAAAATTATATGGCCTGACCCGTGGGCCTTGGAGCTCCTACGTATACCTCTCCGTGGGCTTCGGAGCTCCTCCGTACCCACCCACCTGTTTCTCTCTCTCTCAACCTCTTTCTCTTTTTCCGTTTTCTCTCTCATTTCCTTTTTATATTCCAAATATGGCAAAATTATCAATATTGGCCACGCGTCAGCAGAAGCATCAGTATAAAAAGCCCATTAGTTGCGGCCTGTACCTCTTTAAGGGGATTTCCCACCATACAAGTAAAAAAAGTGTATTTCAATTATTTTTTATAAATAAGATAATATTATTTATAAATAAAGTAATATTATTTATAAAATAAAATAATATTATTAAACAAAATTAATTAATATTATTTATAAATAAAATAATAAATTTTTTAATAAAATAATATTAATATATTATTTTATTTATGAATAATATTATTTTATTTATAGATAATAATTATAATAGAAACTATTTTTACGTAATTGTACTGGTGAACCCTCTTATTAGGAGCAATAACTACCTTAGCCACGTGCTGCACTGTCTACCTGATTGACCCTTTGTTCTTGATTGCCTTTTCAGATTTAGGAATACTGCTATTACTTTCCACACACTTCTATAATATATTATTTATTTATCTGGGCCAAATTGCCTCTCCAAAATATTTTAATTTACCAACAAAAAAAAATAAATTATATTTATTTTCATTTTCTGCGTTTTTCCCAATATTTGTTAATAGATTAGAAGATACTCTCCATAATACCTGACATCATCAGGTTTTTGTATCTATTTTCAAAACATTAATTTTAAAAAAACGGCAGTTTGTTGCTGAAAATTATCTTTAGCTTTTAATAATTAAATAATAAATTATGTATATATATATATATNTTAAATATACATATTAAATCCAATCTTTAATAGTTTTAATTTTTGTGACTAGTACTTGGACACTATTGTTTCCCATACAAAATGAGAATTATATTTGCAAAATACCAAAGTCCTAATATATATATATATATATATATTTTAAAAATCTAACTCATTTATAATTTAATCATAATTTTTAAATTTCTTCGAAATAATAAATATATGATAATATTCTAACTGTATATATATCATTTTATTAAACCTGTAGGCAAAGTAGAAGTTGAGCCGGAAACATATATAAGCCAGAATCATAAAAGTGGGTATCGATACATATGCAAGAAAGGACAAAAAGTACATGTTCTCTTAGCAACCAATTGAAGTTGTTTAAGAAAAGGACAAAGAACATGTTGATTAATCAGGACTCTTACTCCTGAATGCATTAATTCCAATCAAAAACTTATTCTCTCCTATAAATATCTTCTTCTAAATCAAACCCTCGTCAATATTTCCTTTCTCTACAAGTAACAATATATTGTCGCACGTGAAGGTTGTCCAATTGAGAGAGAGCTATCTAGAAATTATGGGTGGTCTTCGTCTTCTCGATGCGGTTTTCCATGCAAGGCAACACATTCATCGGAGGTCGTTGATGGCGGCGGCGTCGAAGCACTGCAGATCAGGGCATTTTGCAGTGTATGTCGGTGACAATGAGGAACAGAGGAGGAAGAGGTTTGTGGTTCCGATTTCCTACTTGAAACATCCACTCTTCAAAGACTTGTTGAACAAGGCAGCCGAAGAGTTTGGATTTGATCATGGAATGGGTGGCCTTACTGTTCCCTGCGATGAGAAGCATTTTATTGATCTTACCTCTCGGATTAGTGAATCCTCTTAGCTCCACCTATTCCTAATTGCTATAACATTGTTTTCCCCAATTTTGTTAGATTATAGCCGTGTAAGTAAATATATATTTTTAGTGAAGTATATTAATTGTATTGCATAGTTGGAATGTTGAATATCAAAATCATTCCATTTTTGAGTTAGTTGAATATTGAATTTTTTTTTTGTTGGTAGAGTTATTGAGTTTTAACTTTGATTTGAATTTTTTTTTTTCTATCATATTAAATTGCATTAGCATTTTTTTTAAAAAAAAAATTTAAGCTAATAAATGATAAATCACCATTTGTTTTGTATTTTTTTTAACTGTGTTATATTGTACTTTATTTTTATTGTGTGGTGTTAAAATTTATGTAAAGTATAAATAGTTGACAAACTTCAAATCAGTAGGATCAAGATCTTAGAAATATTGATCCTATTAGTAATTTAATATGTATTACAATTCACAGAAGATATCTATAAAGATAATTTTGCATATTAACAAACGGCCGCAAGAGTATAATTTTATTTTCTTATTCAAAAATGATTAGGGCTAGCATAAATATATAGTGTGTGTGTGTATATATATATATATATATATATATATATATATATATATATATGAACATGTATATATTAAATATATATACACACACACTACAATCATATAAATATGTTGATTGGGTTTAAAATTTACTTTCATAACGCCCAATTTAGTTGGACATTTAATCCCCCTACAAACTATATTCTTTATTAGCTAATTCACAAAAATATATAGAATATCAAACTTATTAGTTACCAACTTTTCCAAGCTAATATAAAGTGGTTCTCTTTTATGGAATATTATGCATATATATGCTGAAAAGTGTGGATCGAGTGTGTTTACATGTCTCTTTTCTTCAAATGATGTTGTCTTTATTGTCTGTTATATTTCTAATATATAATATCTTATATACAAATATACTAATACATATAGAGATATATTCATAGAGTTTTTCTCAAATCCGAAAGTTTTCATCTGTGCGGAATGTGTTTTCATCATGGGCAAAGTCGGCCGTCTTTGTGGTTTTCTCACGACGTGCAAAAGTTTGTCGTTAAAACTCGTTCCGAAAGAAAAAAAGTCTGAAATTTTTGAATTTGAAAAAAAAAACATTATGTACATATCTATATATATTTATAGAGTTAATTTTAACTGTAGCTTTTAAAATTTAGCTTAATTCAAATTTAGCATTTTACATTTATGACAATACATCTGCAGTCCATGTTGACATATAAAATTATCATTATATCTTTGTCCAACTACTATTTAAAAAAAAATATTTTTTAAATCAAGAACATAATGGTAATTGCATATGCATGCATAGTCCAACTACTATTGAAAAAATATATATATATTTTAAATCAAGGATATAATAGTAATTGCATATGCATACAGAAGCTGCAGATGTATTATCTTGTCATATTATTAGTGTTTTTGTAATATTTTATTTCTGATGCAGTTAGCCTGCTACTTTATTTAAAAAAAAAATTGATTATGAGCTAGTTGATTAATTAAATTTAAAAATTTATTTATATGCTTGCAAGCAAAATTTTGTCATATGATAAATTTTTGCTTAAAACATAATCACGAAATATATTATATGTTTTATATTTTAATTACAATTAAAACTCCCATTGCTAGTCATGATCACTTTCATATATATATATATATATATATATATCGTAAAAAAAAAAAAAAATTAAAAAAGAAAAGAACAGAAAAGAAAAAGAAAAAGTGTCGTCGTAATTAAAGTCCTAAACTATTTTGGATTTTAAAAATTAAATACTCTATCGGAAAAGAGGTAGGGCTCCTGTCTGACTGTGGAAAACAAAAGGCCATCATCAGAAAGGTGAGATTGAAGAGAGTATTGATGGAGAGGATTGATTGGGAAAAAAAAAATTGCATTACCGTTCAAAATACCTTCCCATACCGTTCAAAACATGTTTAACGGACGAAATTTAATGGAAATTTACAAAAATGATGGACTTAAATTGCGAAGGAAAAGCGTTTAAAGATTAGTCTATAAAATTGGATATATAGTAATTAAAGACTTTATTTCTTTTTGAAAAGCCAAAAACGTTTACTAATATTGACAGGTGATACTATATGGTTTGCATAATCAGAACACAAATATTCGATAGGCAGGCATGCATGAAAACAATATCTAGTCGCCAATTTATGTGGGTATTCATTTCTCAGCCTCATATATTGACTCTCAGTCGTAATTTCCTCCTAAAAATATAAGATGTACTTTCTGCCAAAGGTTTATATTATATAATATATAAGATGTGCTTTCTGCAGCATATATATAATATCACACTCACATTAAGCCTAGTAAAATGTTACATAGGATAACATGACAAGATAACTTGTAGATTTGAATCTGTGATATCGGATCGGATTAATATCAGTGTCACACAATAAAAAAAAAATTAAAACAGATTAAAATATGCTAACACGATGTGTCACGATAAAAAAATATTAATTTAATTATTTATTTATTTATGACTAACTTTTTACATTATTTTTTCTTTTTTTTCAAACTATAAAATTCATATTTTATTTCATTGAAAAATGTCAATTTTTATATCTATTTATATTTTTATATTTTATTTATCTTTTTTATTATTTATATTGAATGTACAATTTTAGTTTGGTTTATAATATTTTGAATATTTTTAACTTGACAATTGTAATGAATATTTTATTTTCTTAGCCACGATAAATATTTAATATAGTTTTAATTTGTAATATTTTACATATTTTGAATTCACAATTATCAATTATGTTGAATTTTAGTATGCTAATATATTTTTTTTAAGATGTTTAGCATATCATTTTAATATGTATTTAAACTTAGTATATACGAATTAAATATGATACGAACACGGAGCGACACGACACGAATACGGTTCAACATGAATATGTAACGGGTTGAATTTGAATAAAAAAATTTAACATGAACACAAAACGACACGAGACGAACTCAATTCAAAACGACAAATTGCCAGACCTAACTGACATGCATGCACTGATTCTTACGTCAAACACTTTTCCATATATATATCTGAAGGAACAAATAGATGCATCATGTGCATCAATTATAGAAAGCATCTCCATCTTGACCAAAAAGAAAAAAAAAATGTAAATAAAAAAATGTCAATTAATATTAATAAATTATGCAACAGAAAATTAAATTTATAGTTGCTCATGTATATAGGTATGGGCAATTCCAATGAGCAAACAAGATAATGCCAATTCAACAACATTGCACTCTGTTCTGATATCCATGAAAAGGGAAACTATTGATGATGATTGTTAAAGAAAAATAGAACCAACACCAAGAATTAACGAGGTTCACCAGATAAATCTGGCTACGTCCTCGGTGCTCTGCTTCCAGAGTCTGTGCTAAATCTTTATTATGAAGAGATAAAAGGTTACAACACAAGTCTACAAACTGTAAACCTTACAAATACACTCAGATGAATATACACAAACAGTAAAACCAGAAATCACGAAGATTTCTATACACACAGACATATGAACAAGGTAGAAGACGAAGTGAAACAGAAGAACACTCAGACGAACACTAAGAACCCTAACGACGCCTCTCTCTACCTCTTCGCAACTCTGCCTAACACATTAAAATCACCTATCACTCTTTTCGGCTACAATAGTAAACAAAATAATATATACGAAGCTGAGAAACCCTAGAATTAATCCGTGCAACCAGAAACGACACCGTATGCTGAACCGGTGTAAGTTGACCCGAACCAATAACCCGAGAAACTCAAAACGACACCTGGTTAAGAAGAAAACGCAACCTGCAAAAAACCCTTAACATAATAATAATATTAATAGAATTTAAGGATTAAAACAACAATTCTCCTCCTAATCCTTAAGGACTAGAAACAAATAAAAATTTAGCACAAACTCTTACTGACATCATCACACAAAAACAAATAAGAAAAACAAATCAGCTTACTCCAATCTGGAGTAAACTTTTGCAAGTATTAAATTTGCCAGCAGATAAAATCTTAGTTCCCATATCAGAAGGATTAAACTCAGTAGGAATCTTGTCAATTTTAAAAACATTATTAGAAATAAGATCACGAATGAAATGATATTTAACATGTATATGCTTGGATCTTTCATGAAAAACAGGATTCTTACATAAATGTATTGCACTTTGACTATCAGAAAACAAAACAACCTCCTGATTAAGAACTTTAAGTTCTTCAAGCAATCCTTTTAACCAGACTGCTTCTTTGGCAGCTTCAGTGGCTGCCATATATTCAGCTTCTGTGGTTGACAGAGCAACCACAGATTGAAGATGAGATCTCCAACTAATAGAGTTCCCACAAAGAGTAAAAACATAACTAGACATAGATCTCCTCCTATCCCTATCTCCAGCATAGTCGGAATCAACAAATCCTAGTAATTCAACTTCCACTTTGCTCCTCCTATAAACTAGACTTTCCAATTCAGTGCCTTTTAGATACCTAAACAACCACTTCATTGCTTCCCAATGCATTTTTCCCGGATTAGACATAAACCTACTTAAAACACTTATTCCAAAAGCTAAGTCAGGTCTAGTACAAATCATAAGATACATTATAGATCCTACAGCATTAGAGTAAGGAACAGAGGTCATATCTAACCTTTCAGATTCAGTGGAAGGGCACTGCTCACTAGAAAGTTTAAGATGAGGACTCATAGGAACAGAAGCAACTCTAGAGTTATCCATAGAAAATTTTGACACAATTTTCTTAATATAAGAAGACTGAGATAAACACAATTCTCCCTTAGATCTATTTCTAGTAATAGTAACACCTAATATTTTCTTAGCAGTTCCCAAATCTTTCATATCAAACTCAGATTTGAGTAACTCTTTTACCTCATGTATAACAGAAGAATTTGGACCAGCAATCAATATGTCATCAACATAGAGTAAAAGATATACACTGTTATCAGTCATTAAACCTTTAAAATACAAACAAGTATCATATTGACTCCTATGAAAACCAGCATTGACTACAAAAGAATCAAATCTCTTGTACCATTGCCTTGGTGATTGTTTCAAACCATACAGTGATTTCTTAAGTAAGCAAACAAGTTCTACCCCTTTCTGTTCAGATTTGAACCCCTCAGGTTGTCTCATGTAAATTGTTTCATCTAGATCACCATGCAGGAAAGCAGTTTTAACATCTAACTGTTCTAATTCCCAATCAAACTGAGTGACTAAAGCTAAAACAGTTCTAATTGTAGTGTATTTAACCACAGGAGAAAAAATTTCATTATAATCTATTCCTTCAACCTGAGTAAAACCTTTTGCTACTAATCTAGCCTTAAACTTAACAGGGTCAGTAGCAGTTATTCCCTCCTTAACCTTGTAAATCCACTTACAATCTACAACCCTTTGATTTGGAGGAGGTTTGACTAAAATCCAAGTTTTATTAAAACTTAGGGACTTCATCTCATTTTGCATGGCTTCTTTCCATTTAGAAGCATGCTTAGACCTTATGGCTTCAAAATAGGTTTTTGGTTCATTATCGGATAACTCTTGGAAAGTGACAAAAGCATAGGCCATAAAGTCAGCAATGGCATATTTCTTATTAGGTTTAATCTGTATTCTAACTCTATCTCTAGTTAGAAGATAACCAGGGGAAGCTATGGTTTTTGAATCAGGTGACTGTATTTCACTTAGTTCAAGGTCAGGTTCTTCTAAAGTTTGGTCTTCTATTTGGATTGGTTCAGTACAATCTTCACAGGGGTCAGGGTCAGGTATAGTGGTACTTAACTCATTTACAAGGTTATCACTATCCTTATAAGTGTTCAATTCTAACTCTCTGACTTCTTTTTCTGTTTGTTTTTCACTGACCTCAGAATCTGTTATTTTGCAAGGCATACTAGACTCATTAAAAATGACATCTCTACTTATTATCACTTTAAACCCTTGACCATCTCTCACCCATAATCTATAACCTTTGGTTCCTAAAGGGTAACCTAAGAAGATACACTTAATACTTCTAGGCTCTAATTTCCCTTCAGTTTGATGTGCATATGCTGCACATCCAAAAATCCTAAGCCTATTGTAATTAGGAACATTACCTGACCAAACATGTTCAGGAGACTTAAAATTTAAAACAGTAGAAGGTGAAAGATTAATCAAATAAGCAGCCGTCATGACGCTTCACCCCAAAACAAAGAAGGCAAACCAGAGGAAACAAGCATGCATCTAACTTTCTCAAGTAAGGTTCTATTCATGCGTTCAGTTATACCATTCTGTTGAGGTGTGTGCCTAACAGTTCTGTGTCTATTTATACCAGCAGATTTACAGAAATCATCAAAGACAGTGTTACAAAATTCCAAACCATTATCAGTTCTCAAAGTTTTAACAGATTTGTTTGTTTTGTTTTCAACAAGAGATTTCCATTCTTTAAACTTATCAAAAGCTTCATCTTTTGTTCTCAACATGTAAATCCACACTTTCCTTGAAAAATCATCAATTATAGACAGAAAATACCTTTTACCTGATTGTGTTTGAGTCTTAGCAGGGCCCCATAGATCAGCATGCCCATATTCCAAAACAGATTCAGATTTATTATAACTACTCAAGTTAAAACTGATTCTATGTTGTTTACCTAGCACACAGCTTTCACAAAAGTCAAGTTTACTTATTTTATCTTTGCCAAACACCTCAATTTTGTTCAGATAATATAAGCCTTTTTCACTAATGTGTCCTAATCTCTCATGCCATAAACTAGTTTTATCAGAACATGAAGCAATAGAAGAATTACTATTATTTACACAAGTTTTTCCTAATAACACATACAATCCATTTCTTCTAACACCCTTCATTAAAACAAGGGATCCTTTAACAATTTTCATGGTGCCTTTTTCAGTTTTACAGGATAGGCCTGATTCATCTAACATACCAATAGATATAAGATTTCTTTTTAAATCGGGTACATGTCTTACTTTAGTCAATGTGAAGGTAGATTCATCATTCAATGTTAACATTACATTACCAATCCCACTAATATCACATGACAAATTGTTACCAAGTAAGACCTTACCAGAATCAATTTTAGTATATGATTGAAAAACATCAATATCAGGACACATGTGAAAAGAACAACCTGAATCAAGGACCCACTCATTTTCATGCATAGAAGAAGAAACAGTCAACACTTCACCTGAATTAGTATCAGCAGAGACTACAGAAAGACCACCATTATCAAAGTTATTATTGTTTCCATTTCCTTTTTCTTTATCGTCCTTCTTTTTCTTAAAACAGTCTTTTATATAGTGACCTTGTTTTCTACAATAATAGCACTTTCTATTACTAGTCTTAGTTTTTGGTCTTGAACTACTTCTAGACTTAGTCCTATTGAATCCATTATTAAAGCGATTAAAAACTTTAACAGGGTGTCTTCCTCTAATGCTTAGCCCCTCATACTTATTTTCTGACTTTAATTCTAAATCCTTTGCTTTTAGAGCATTCACAATGCTATCTACTGTTAAGGTGTCTCTACCATATTTTATAGCATTTTTAACATCTTTATAAACACTCGGCAGGGAATTCAGAAGTATGACAGCACATTTTTCATCAGAGAAAGTTTCACCACAATTAGACAAGTTCATTATTAGACGATTAAACACATCAATATTTACATCTAAGTCTTTACTTACATCCATACGAAAACCAAAAAACTGTTCTAACAAGAAAATTTTATCAGGCAGAGATTTAGTTAAAAACAGTTGTTCTAATTTAGTCCACAATTCAGATGTGGTTTTAATTCCTTCAACCTTTCTTAACACATTATTAGACAGATGCAAGATTATAGTACTAAATGCTATCTCATCCATTTCAAGTTTTTTATCATCAGAGGTGGTGGAAATATACGTACCATCAATAGCTTTGGCCACCCGTAACTGTACCAGGGTAGCCCTCATTTTCTTTCTCCATAGAAAGAAGTCTCCCTTACCATCAAAAATCTCAACTTCAATTTTTGAAGTCATATTAACAGCAAGAAAACAGTAGATACAGCAAGATATTATTATTCACAGAAAACAAAAAATTCAGGAAAAAAAAAAACTTCAGCTTATATACTTATAACAGAAAACACATTCGGTAATTAATAATAACTCAAAGTCTGTTTATTCACAGAGAACAGAGACACATTCAGTATTTAATAAGAAACAGATTCAGTATATTCACAGAGAACAGAAAACACATTCAGTATTTAATAAGAAACAGATTCAGTATATTCACAGAGAACATATCAAGAAAAGAACAAGAATAAGAAGGAACACACTAAACCTTCCGTTATTGGTACCCTAGGACCTTCCAGACAGTGGTAAAACCTAGGTTACTTTTGAAAAACCAGAAAAACAAAAAATTTTAAAAACTCTTGATTTCAACACAGAAAACTTTTGACTCACAGAAGAGGAATTTTTTTCAGAAAACAATTGATTCTCCAAGGTTTACCAAACAACCTAGGGCTCTGCCTACTGACGGTTGTCCTAGGTTCTTCAACACACGAAAGGTAAACCTAAGATCTGAGAGCAGATCTACAAACAATAAGGACGCACAAAGCAATTTTAGAAAATCTTTACGGACCTACACAAAAAAGTGCAGAGCCTTCTCAGATTCTCTAGAGACTACACAGAGTAGGACATAGAGGAAAAAGAAAAGACACAGAGAGGCCACAAGACTTACCTGATCTTCGCGAGACTTACTGGATCTTGAAGAAACCCTAAAGCTCTGATACCAATTGTTAAAGAAAAATAGAACCAACACCAAGAATTAACGAGGTTCACCAGATAAATCTGGCTACGTCCTCGGTGCTCTGCTTCCAGAGCCTGTGCTAAATCTTTATTATGAAGAGATAAAAGGTTACAACACAAGTCTACAAACTGTAAACCTTACAAATACACTCAGATGAATATACACAAACAGTAAAACCAGAAATCACGAAGATTTCTATACACACAGACATATGAACAAGGTAGATGACGAAGTGAAACAGAAGAACACTCAGACGAACACTAAGAACCCTAACGACGTCTCTCTCTACCTCTTCGCAACTCTGCCTAACACATTAAAATCACCTATCACTCTTTTCGGCTACAATAGTAAACAAAACAATATATACGAAGCTGAGAAACCCTAGAATTAATCCGTGCAACCAGAAACGACACCGTATGCTGAACCGGTGTAAGTTGACCCGAACCAATAACCCGAGAAACTCAAAACGATACCTGGTTAAGAAGAAAACGCAACCTGCAAAAAACCCTTAACATAATAATAATATTAATAGAATTTAAGGATTAAAACAACAATGATGATGATGATTTTATTAATTTAAAAAAAATTAAATTAAAAAAATTCTCAAATATTCTACTTTGATGTTTTAAATATATGACTTTTCTAAGGTAAGTCTGGACGAATCAACTAAATCAATTTTTTATTTGATGACGATGATGATGATGATAACAATAATAAAATTTTTATTTATTTTCAAAAATTTCAGAAAAAGCCCACTTATTAAAAGTCATCTATTACGGCAAGAACAACACCGGAAATCCCATGGATAAAATTTATGAAGCAGGTAGCCACTGCTACACGTTTTGAAAAAAAAAAAACACAAAATAAAACAAAACAAAAACAAAAATTATATAGAAAGACAAAAGACATTGTGTTTTTGCAATTCTGAATAGATCAACCAGAAAATATATATGTTGAATTTTCAAATTTATATTATTAGAAAGGCAAAAAAGTTATATCCTATTTTGGATAGACTTGATATATATGTTTTGAATTTAAAATTTTAATTATCACTATTAGAAAATAGAGTCATAGACGTCGGTGAAAAACCAACGTATTAAGTGTATATACGACGAACAGCAAACCGTCGTCTAATGAAGCGTCGTCGATACTCAAAAAACATAGACGACGGTTAAAAACCGACGTTTAAAACTTTACTATGACGGACTACACCGTCGTCTAAAACCACGTGGAAGCCACGAGACAAATATATAGACGACGGTTTAAGATTGAAACTGTCGTCTATATATTTTTTTTCTTTTTTTTTTCAGCGGCTTTTAAATAAATTTATACAAAATTATATTAAATATTAAATATATTCTAATTACAAAACTCTTATACAAAATTACAAATTAAACCAAAACTCTCATATACAATTTTTTACACAATATAAGTACAGGTAGTTCATACATATAATCAAGTTTAATACATATATTCAGGTTTCATATATATCACTGGATAATTTATACAATTTTCAATTATATACACAATATACAAATTAACAACCAACTTAACAAATACATTCAATATTCAAACAAAATAATGCATTATATTCACTATTCAAACTTTTCAATGCACAGATTCAAACATTTTCACGGAATAATACATTCACAATTTGTTAAAAACAATTTAAATAGATTGCTGAGCACTAATATTAAAGCTTTCGGGTTAAAAATCACAAATATTATGTGAAATAAAGAAGTAATCCGACTACAATGGATAAGATGAGGAACGGCGACAACAGTGGAGAAGAGGAGAAACGACGATCACAGTAGAGAAGAGGAGAAACGGCGACCACAGTGGAGAAGAGGAGGAAACGGCAACCACATTGTAGAATATGAGCAAACAGCGGCGGGTGCTTTAAGATTTTTAAAGAAGTGAAGAAAAATGAAAGATGAAGAGGAATGTAAAGAACAAAACACGGAGTTAAAAACGATGGACAAAAACTAGGTCCGTCGTATTTACCCAAACAATATGGCTACAAAACGACGCCTTTTTGATAAAGACGGCGGGTCCAGAACCAGGCCTGTCGTTTGTTTTTTTTTTTCAAGAATGGGTAAAAACGACGGTTTTAGCTTATAACCATCGTCTTTACCTAGGTAAAGACAACGGTTCTAAGCTACAACGTCGTTTTTTAATTTTTTTTTTATACCCAGAACGTTTATAATTAAATGAAAATTATAAAATGAGCTGTTATCTCTTATTACTAGTACTCGTAGTAGGCTTTCAACTCTTCTAACATCTTTTTTACCTTAATTTCTCATCATCAAGCTCATCTTCATGCAAATGGATTTTGTACGGTTATTATTGGCTACAAACTGGATATTACATATGTATGGTTATTTCAATCCAATACATCCTCTAGGATTTGCTTTACCAATTTACCAGACGAGTATTTGAAGCTTTCATTGTTCATGTGCTTCACAAGCTCCGTGCAACCTTTTCATACAAATCCAGAGGCACATTCCTACGTGAATTATTTGCAACAAAGCTTCCAAGCTGCAAAAAACCAAACCTAACAGGAGTGATTATCTCAAAGCTTTAAAAGCATAAAAATTATGGAAATTCTTCTTCTTCTTTTTATCAAGTTATAGAATGATGGAAATAGAAGGATGGGTAAATAAAAAATCAATGAAAGAGGATATGAAAGGGAAACCAAGACTTGTAATCTTAAACAAGAGAAGCGCTAGTCAATGACCCTCTGAAAACAGGGAAAACAATCCTAAAAGTGTAGATCAAACGCCACAAGTTCGATCCCATTTGAACCCAAAGAAACAGAAACAACGTGCTCTACGTCAAACACTATAAAATAATAACATATAGTATCTTTACCTTTAGTCGCTGAAGAACACACCTTTGCTCTCAAGGCACAAAGTGATCCATCAGAATCTGTCACAGAGTCCAGACAATTAAGTGCAACCTTCAGAGGATCCAGAACACAAGCTTGTACACGAGGAGATAAATTCTGGAAAACATCTGTGGCAATATCTGGAGTTCGTGGATCTAATGGAAGAAACAGAAGCCTTGCAACCACTCTCAGAGCCAACTTGTAGACTGACAGTATTGCCTCAGGCTGTATCAACAGTCTGCTGTTCCAAAACATGCTCTGTATCTTGAGGACTGCACACCAAACTCAATAGATTTTAAGTCAGAGAAAGAAATGCATGCACATAAAATGCAAATTATCTACAAATATACAGACACCAGCTCATTAATAATAAAAACAACATAATCCAGCATGACAAACCAATGAGCAAATGAATAATAAAAACAACACATCATCCAAATCAAAGAAAGGCTAACATATGAAGACAGCAGAATCATGACATCCATCAATACAATAAACTTATGGGTTAGAAGAAAGTGAAAAATATATGACATGGCAAGATTATTGAATAAGAACTGCATGACAAGTGAAAAAACAAAATTTGAAACTAAAAAAAAAAATACCGAGTTGACAATATATAGTAAACTTTTCCTTAAGCCAATATCACCGATCTATGTGGATCATTGGTTTTAAGGCCCTTGCTAACGGTTGATTCAGTCATGGAGATCCCCTTCTTTGTCAATGTGTTCAGTGGATTATTACTTGTGACTAGGGGCTTGACTGGAGGGCACAATTGCTGTGCTCTACAGTAAATCCCACTCATTGAGGCACATCCACTCTGACTGAAGTTTTTTATAAGTAAATTAAACTCTTTCAAATTCTATTTTCTTTTAATGTTCAAACAGGAGCTAAACCATTAGTAAGAATGAGAGGAGTCACCAAATAGTATTAGCACCCTTTACAAAGTGAAGAAAGCATCAACCATCATCGGAATCAAGGAGAAGAATTGAGGCACATAATAATCAAACTTTTCTTTTCATGCAAAGAACAATCAAGATGCAAATGCAGATAGAGAACAAAAAAAATTTAAAATCTAAAACAGCACAAAAAAGCATAAATACGAAAGTGCAATATTTCTGTGAAAAACCATCAATGCTATAGAATATGAGGCAAAGGAAGAAATATTACTTTTTTGTATAGTCCAGCGTCCTGGCACTGGTTAGCAGCTTCAAGCAGGAATTGTTGTCTTGTTTTCGTATGAGTAATAATTCGGCATATTTCACTTTCCTTTCCAGTGCCTCTAGAACCAGGTAAAAGATAAATCCCACCATCCTCCAACACCAGCTCAGTAAGGAGTTTCTTCAACATCAAGTTTCTCTGCCTTTGCTGATCTACATTACCTCTCCCAGACCATGGCAAGTGGCAACTGTCGTCCACCCACAGCTGCAGCGGCTTTGGATCCACTTTCTGTCCAGCCCCAGCACCTTCAGAAAGGACTCCATGGTCTGGCAGCTCAGTTGATATATGGGCAGCATCAATGTAGGACAGCTGGTAGCAACTGGATGCTTAAAAGCAAAACATGTGGGATTACAAGAGGGTCCTTTCCATTTTTAGTATAATAAGATGGGTCAAATTTTTTTAGGTAAACCTGCTGTCTCGTACTGAGGACAATTTGAACCGCAAGAAATCCTCAATGGTATTGAAAGGCGTTGGTAAATCTCTTAGCTAACAGTCAATTTGCTTGCAAGGACCAGATATGGTAGCATATAATAGCAATATTTTTTGGCTATATGACGCTCGACACACTCGATCACCCATTCTTAACTTTTTCACATTCATCTGATGCAGCAGCTGCAATATCTGGAGACACCATACCTCCAGTTTTGATCCACTCTGTAATTAGCAATTCTGAAGCAAATTATCAGAGGAAGCAGAAGAACACGACTCCAGAGCAATTTCTCTTGCTTTATCATAATACCCAGTTCTCAAGCAGAAGTATATTTGTTGCACATGTGAAGCGGATTTCATGAGATACAGCTTGTAATTAGATAGAAAAAAGGAAAAAGCAATCATTTCTATCTCATATAAAGAGGAAAGAAGCATTAGACAAAACTTGTAAGCTGTGTATATAAATTAAATATAACTCTAAAAATAAGGATTAACAAAGAAACAAATTCGATGGAAAGTTTCTTAGAATTCACTATGCATTGGTACACATAAAGAATTAAATTATGGAAATTATAAAAGCAAAAATTAGTAAAAGAATTATAAAATGAAAATGAGGTATTGAACACCAGCCGCCAAGTGGTTTCAACAGGAGGCTGCCTACGGGCATCACGCTCATCAAATCTCTCAAACGAATCTGCACAGAAACAGACTAGTATAAGAAGGCATGATAATATCTGAAAAGATAACATTACATGTAACATGCCACAAAAGAGAGGCACGAATTCTTTGAATATTTCCAAAAACCCCACCTAGGGTGACGTAGGAAGTCCAATTAATAAAAACAGATTCAAGTTTAAAGACTAATAGAAATAATCTGAAAGCTTAAATCAAGAATTTCATTAATTTCCAGAAGCTTCAAAGCTTCAAATACAGATAAAAAATGGCGTAAAATCTGAGCTGCTCGAGCTTGAAGAAGAGGCAGCTTTTGTACTGTTCACTCAGCCATTAAATGACAGACACGTGTTTGTTATAAAGTAAAATACAGAAATATTCTAATATTAAAAAAAACGGTGCCGTTCCACTAAGTGAATTAAAAGACAAAACAACAAAAGTTAAACGACAAAGCTAAAGACTTGAAACGCAGAAACAAATGAGACAGCCCTTGATCTATTCGTGCCTTCCTCTGCTGAGCGATCAGTTTCCCCCATTTGAACAAATTAGGGCTAGGATCTTAGAGAGAGAACGGTGGGTAAAGGCCGAGCCTTTACACTGATGAACCAGCAAAAGATCCTTCGTCATAGGGCAGCCTAAAATGAGATCAACGGAAGAAAATGAGCAAGAAATCGTCAAAACCACTTTCTCCTTGACATTATAGCCAAAGAAACAGTTGCGGTGAACGTACTAGCTTAGAGAATAGCGGGTACGGTCATTCACCCAAAATATCAGTATGACCTTAGTCAACCTCCAGAGGACCTTCAGAGTATGTGTGCTTCATTTCTACCTTTTCATGTTTCTCTGTTTTCTTGAATGTTTTCTTTCTTTCATTTTTTCTTGTTCATTTTTACCTTTTCATCTTTTTCTGTTTTGTAGAATGCCTTTACCATATTCTCAGATCTTGTAATAATTTCGATAAATTAGCTAAGGAAAATGAATTACAAGATCTAGTAAGAAGACAAGAGAATATCGTAAAGGCATTTTACAAAACAGAGAAAGATGAAAAGGTAAAAATGAAGAAAGAAAGCATTCAAGAAAACAGAAAAACATGAAAAAGTAGAAATGAAGCACACAGGTCATACTCAGTATACTCTGAGGCTTGCTCCAGAGTGAATGACCGTGCCCGCTATTCTCTTAGCTAGTACGTCCACTAGTTTCTCGTATTTTATTGTACGGCGGGGACGTTGGCGGTTGTTTGGGTGGGACGAGACCAAAGCTTCAAGTTCAAATCTAGATACTACAGCAATTTCAATTTGATACTACAGCAAATAATATCTTAATTGATACACAAAATGCGGTAATTTGTTAGTTTCGCAAGAAGTATTTGACAGTATGGGAAACAAGGATTCTGTCTCATGGAACTCATTAATCAATGGTTATTTTATTAATGGTTTTTTCTATGAAGGGTTAAAACTTTTCCAGACAATGAAGGTTGAAATGAAACCCGATTTTGTGACTTATGTGACTATTCTTTCTATATATACTCAGTTAGCATACTTGAACTGGGGAAAAATAAGTCACTGTGATATAGTAAAATAGGGATTTGATTCACATCTTGTTGTTAGCAATGCTCTGCTTGCTATGTATGCTAAATGTGGCAAAGTAGAGCAGTCGCTAATGATATTTGAGAATATGAAAGCTCGTGATGTTGTAACATGGAATACTGTAATTTCTGCATGTATTCATTATGAAGACTGTAGTTTACGGTTCAGAATGATCAGAAATATGAGGAATGAGGGTCTGATGCCAGATGTGGCAACCATGTTAGGGATTTTGCCTGTGTTCTTCGCTTGCTGCATAAAACAGGGAAAAGAGATCCATGGCTGCATTTTAAGGTTTGGATTTGAATAAGATCTTCCAGTGGGAAATGCGCTAATAGAAATGTACTCCAATCCTGGTAATTTGAAAAAATCTATCCAAGTACTCAAGCAAATGAGGATAAAAGATGTGGTCACTTGGACTTCATTGATTTCTGCCTATGGGATGCATGGCGAAGGCAAGAGAGCATTGAGAGCTTTTGTGGAGATGGAAGAAACTGGTGCCCTTCCTGATCATCTTGCATTTCTTGCTGTCATTTTTGCTTGCAGCCATTCTGGTTTGGTTGAAGATGGTCTGGCTTACTTCGACAGGATGAGGAAAGACTACAAAATTGAGCCTAGAATTGAACACTATGCCTGTATAGTTGATCTTCTGTCACGATCTGGGTTGTTAGCTCAAGCAGAGGAATTTATCCATTCAATGCCATTCAAGCCAGATGGTACTATATGGGGAGCTTTACTTGGTGCTTGTCGAGCAAGTGGAGACACAACTCTTGCATCCCGTGTCTTGGATCAAATAGTTCAAATTAACTCAAGTGATACTGGGTATGTTATTTTAGCTTCAAATATATACGCTGCTTTGTGGAAGTGGGACCAAGTTGGGGCAATACGAAAATTTATAAAAGCTAAGGGACTCAAAAAAGATCCTGGGTCTAGCTGGATGGAAATTGAGAAAGAAGGCTTTTGCTTTTTGGGTGGGGTCCCTTACACGATATAATGAGGTGAAAAGTTTATAGGGTTACTTGCTGGTTTAATGATTAGGGAAAGCTGCTGAGTCGATTTGCCACTCATTTTACACCTGATTTTGCAGAGAGAAAATTAACATGATTTGTGAGTATAGGAAAAGGGATGTTGTAGCAGTTGGGTTGAATATGAAAGTATGGATTCCTTTACACATGATGATAACCATGGAGTTGTGAGTCAGAGAGTCAGAGATTAGCAAAAACATCTCCAAAATTTGGACTCTGCCATCGAAAGAGAGTGCTATATCTGTTGGTCTTTCTCTGTTCAGTTCAATGTTGAGGACTTATAGTGAAAAAGGTATGGATATTAATCATTATCTTTTTGTTGATTAATAAAGACAAAAGATAGACCAAAAGGATAACGACATAGTAGTACCTCTCTATTTTCAGTTTAGTTTATTTCATGACCATTCCTTTTGCCTGTGCAAATGCAATTCTCATTTTATGGATCCTTTTGAAATGTGATATTCAGTTGGATACTTTGACTAGTGATGTTTAATAACATATTGGAAAATTTGAAGCGTATTTGTGCTTCCTAACCTCTATGAGAGATCAAATAGAAATGTCAGATTCATTATTAGAACTAGAATAATTAATGTCAACATCTGAAATTGATATGAATGCAAAATTGTTTTACTTCCTCAAGTGGGATTTCTTTCCGCTCTGAATTCTAATGACTGATTGTCAGCATTTCAACTATTGGTACATGACCTATTATATATGTTTGGAAGCAATTTATTTGGAGGCACTTGTCAGCTACTGGTAATATATATCACTTGCGAAGCCTATAATTATATGTTAATCTTGTAAGACATGATGGGTCATGATGCTAAGTAATGCTCTTTACCTTGTAATTCTTCGTGTACAAGACTAAACTTTTGTACTTGTATATGTTATTTTGCAGGAAGATGGCATTTGAAACATAACTAAGAAAATGTCTGTGGGAAAGTTTTGTTCATGAGAGCAATCGGTGTTGCAGCCTAATCTCCCATGCTTTAGTCCTATGTTGGCATGCTGTCTTAAACCTTCCTTTAGTTTAAGGAGAAGCAGAGTGCTCAGAAAGTTGTATTTGGAGTTTTCTTGACCAGACAGTTGAAGGAGCAAACTGGAGCTTTTTTACAATTAAAAGCTGTGAGAGTCTGGGTCATTGGAGGAAGCAAGGAAGGCTTTAAGAAAGAGCCTGTCATTACTGAAACAGGACGTCTCTACTGTCAGTCAAAGCAAACTTGCAAGTGAAAGGTCACAACTGTGCAAGCTGTATTCCGATCACTTCAAGAATTGCACCATTGTAAGCAGTGCTTCACATGATCTCTATATTCATCTGTTTAATGTTTGATTCGAATTTCCAGCTTTCAAAGCAATTAATTTCTATTTCTTAAGATTTTCTCTTTTGGGTAATATATTCGCAAGATAAACATACTCTTCATATGGTAAGTTTGATCATGATATGCATCTTGATATTTGAGTCCTTTTACTCTTTCTTTGCTCACCTCCTTGCATCTTGTAGTTCGTTTATTTGCAAGTGATAATTTTACACTCATTTTGAATAACTTATTTGTTTATTTTTTACATAATTATTCATGAGGATGCATCATTAATGGACAATGGAGCTAGACTGTGCAACAATGGTTTAAAGATGCATCAAGTTTCTCCAACTGCTCCGAGAACATTGTGGCGTCTCTTAATAATATTCTATCTACAGCATGAACTGTAGGCAAGTGGTAGTACGTTTTTGGTTTTCCATTTTCAGTTTTTTCTTAAAGGTTTAACTCTAATCACGTACAATTGGCTTGTGCTTTGAAAGATTCATAGGCTTCTCATCTAGCTACAAGTTCAAAGGGAAAAAAAAAAAAGCAACAAAAAAAGAAAAAAGCAACAGACCATTTCAAAATGAGGTTCATTTTGATAAAATGTTTTTCTTTTTAACCATTATAAATGACTATCATAATAGATTGTCAAGTAGGTTGAATTCAATGGATACACTATTTGTAAGGAGAAAAGTTTCAAGGAGCTGTCTCACCATCCTATGTAATTCATTCAGCTATTCAGACTAAACACTTGTTATCCATGTTTTGATGTAGTTTTTTATATTTTTTTCTTTATCCTCCTTACGCCACCTCACATCTTTTTATTTTTAATTTTTTTAATTTTTTCTCTTTCCTAACATAGTCTAGTAAAAGCCTTTAACTTGGTGCAAGAAGAAGCTTGAAGAAGACAAAACCATGAGAAGAGAAAACCATGTGTGAAATATGATTTGGCAATGGATTACCAAGAAGAAAAAGAAGGGTTTGCAAATGGATTGCCAAATATTTATTTTTCCTATTCAATCTTTTCTCCTTGCCATGTTTTAGAGCTTGGTAAAGAGAAATTATAAAAGTAAAAAATCAAACTCGGTAGGTTAAAATTAAAAGAAGGAAAAAGAGATGATGGAAGCCCATCTGGAACCAGAAATATTCAAGATTAATTTGCAATTGTAATAGCTTGCTCATCATCTAATTTATTAGATTTTTTATTTTCCTCTTTTATTGGACTGCATTTGGCTCTACTTTTTTGTCTCCTTGGTAAAACGTTAGACTCTCTTTACTCTCTTTGAACAGGGAAGAAGTAAAGATAAGTTAAAAAAGGAAAAAATTAAAAATTGGAGGTCTGGGTGGGTTAAAAATGGATGAAAAAGATTTATCAAAAAAAAAAAAAAAGAGAGAGAGGAAAAAATTAGAGAGAATTAAAAAATAAAAAAGTGAGTGGCCTCAAAGCCAAGATTGAATAAAAAGAGAAAAAAAGGGGGTAGTGGGCATGTTAATGTTTTCATATAATATTAAAAACAAATCACATATAATTGTATATTAGCCAAAAGGCAAAACTGTTTAAACGTATCTAAAAGCCCACTCCATCCTTCCCAGCCCATACAGCCTTCTCAGCTCACACTGCCCATCCCAGCCAGCCCACCACTGTTTTCTGTATTGGTACGCTCTCTTTTATGAATTTTGCTTCACGAAAGGATCTGTACTTCTATTAGTTTATTTTTTTTTCATAAGTTAATTTTTTTTTTTCTAGAGGGAGACTCAGGGAGCAGAATAGATTTGGATAAGAAAAAAAGAAAAAGAAAAAAGAGAGAGCGCTTGTCTTAGAGAGAGAAAGATAAAAAAATAAAAATTTAAGGTATTTAAGGAAAAAAAAGTTAGATGGTAAGGTTATCTTCAAAATAATAAATATGAATACTTAATGCATAGCACAAAAAGAAAACCCATAGATGATAATCTGAGGAGTTATAATAATGATTATCCGCTCAACTTTTTTTTTCCCGGGCAATAGTTATTGGCTTTCATTTGGGTCTATGATTTTTTCTTTTTTTAGTCATTTTATGATTTTCATGTCTACGCATTAAATTTTTTTGCATCCCACTGTTTTATCATGTGAGATCATACTATTTTTATTAGTTTATTGCTGTTAGATTATTTGCCTTTGTCATTTAAAATATCCAGCTCAACATTTCTTTTTTTGATTTTTTTTTTCTTACCTCCTCTTTTCTCTTGGCCAAGCCGCTTTACCCAGATATTCTCTTTCTAGAATGTCACTAACTCTATTTAGAGATGGCTTCGTCTAGAACCAGATTGAGCAACTTGTCGCCACCCACAAAATTGTCTTCAACAGCCTGCGCGTAGTTGTCGAACTTGAGTTTCTCATCCCACTCTTTCGCCTTCTACATGTACTCTATGATTTTGAAAAAGTAAAATAAAAAACAAAAGAGTATCCAAATGTGAGCCAGCATTTCATTCGCTTGCTACAGATATCAAATTCATTGTAGAAATAAAATGAACAGTAATAAATATTTATAAATATATATATTACAAATTAACAAACTGTATTTAAATACATAATAAATATAAAACAGAACATGTATATGATGTTTTTGAAAATATTCTGAGATCTGTATAATACCACAGTTTCTTTAAAAATGATTTCGTTCCTACATGTGCGAATGGTTCGTTGACGATCGTCTCCCAAAATACAACGGACACTCACAAATTTTTAGTTTTAGCACCACCAAAAATTTAACTTCGAACTTAGAAAAAATACCTAAACTTTTTTATCACTTTCACTAAAACCCATAACACATTCAGAATGTTTTCCTATTTATGTATATTTTTCTAACCTCAAGACAAAACATATATATATATATATATATAGTAAACTAAATTGAAAACTGCCATACAAACAATTAAAACATAAATTAAAACAAATTAAAAGATATTTAATATATTCATTAGTTTTGCAACAGTAACTGTTACAAACCCAACAATCCCCCACATGAATAAATTAAACTAGCCTTACTTTATACACAGGTGACAAAGCTCTACAATTGGAGTCTGCATAGAATAGGTAGATGTTACTCTTTGAACCTTCTTTTGTGAAAATGTATTTACTTTACTGATTAAATGGTAGACACGATGTTCTTAAACTATTATATTATTTATGTAAATGATGATACACCTCACACAGGACCCCTTCCTGATATTTTTCAGTTCTCACTTTTATGTTCGTTTTGGCCATGAACATCGTCCTGGTTTTGCAAAAGTTTAAAGAATTGCGCCCACCACAATTCTCCTTGAAACAGCCCTTCTTCACTCTTATATAGGTGATTCTTCTGTTTCCATTTAACCTTTATAGATTACCAAACATTCGAAAATCATTAAAAGCATAGCTTAACCTTATATCTATTACTGTTTTATTATAGGAATGGGTAAGGGTAAAAAAACCTCCCACAGTGATCCATACCAGTATTTACAATTGCGTTGTCCCGTTGAACTTAGATCTTGGGATCTCTAGTCACATAGGTCAGGTTTTTATCATATCGACTTTTCTTTCACGGGCTTCAATCCCATTCCCCTCGATGACTTCTCAACTAATTCTCTGTTTAACCCATTCGTTAGCGAATCCGTAATATTTTCTTTTGACTTTATGTAGTCTATAGAAATCACTCTAGTTGAGATTAGCTATCTAATGGAATTGTGTCTTCGACGTATATGTCTAGACTTTCCATTATACATGATATTATGTGCCCTGCCAATTGCAGATTGACTATCGCAATGTAAGCTAATTGCAAGCACAAGTTTCGACCATTGTGGAATGTTCTCTAACAATTGACGTAACCATTCAGCCTTTTCTCCACATTTGTCCAAAGCTATGAACTCAGATTCAATAGTGGAACGAACTATAACTGTTTGTTTGGATGACTTCCATGTTGCAGCTGCACCAGCCAATGTAAATACATATCCACTAGTGGATTTTGAATTTTTTATATCAGAAATCCAACTAGCATCACTATATCATTCTAATACAGCTGGACATCTTGTGTAGTGCAGCCTGTAATCACGAGTATATCGTAAGTACCTCAGTACTCGCACTATTCATTTCCAATGATCTTAGTTTGGATTACTCGTGTATATACTTAGTCTACTTATTGAGTAGGCTATATCCAATCTAGTGCAACTCATCAGGTACATTAGACTACAAATCACCCTAGAATATTCCACTTAGAAAACACCATCTCTTTTATTCTTGGAAAGATGTAAATTCATATCTATGGGTGTTCTGGCTATACCAATATTCTTTTTACTGAATTTATCCAGTATGTTATCTATATAATGTGACTGACTAAAAATGATTCCATTCAAAGACCTGGAAATTTTAATTCCCAGTATCTCATATGCAAGCCCCATGTCTTTCATATCAAACTTTGTATTTAACAAAGCTTTGGTAGTTTGGATCATATTAACGCTACTACCCACGATAAGTATGTCATCTACATATAAATATAAAATGACATATCCATCTTCTATATCTTTTATATAGATACACTTGTCACATTCATTTATTTTGTACCCATTTTCCAACTTGGCAGAATCAAATTTTTGATGCCATTGTTTTGGAGCTTGTTTTAGACCATACAGAGATTTCACCAGTCTACAGACTTTTCTCTCTTGTCCTAGAGCAGTTTAACCCTCAGCTTGCTCCATGTAGATCTCCTCATCAAGATCCCCATTCAGAAATGATGTTTTTACATCCATATGATGTATCTATAAATTCCGTAAGGCTGCTATGGCAATCACCATTCTTATGGAATTTATTATCGTCACTGGTGAATATGTATCAAAATAATCAAGGCCTTCATTTTGCTTGTAACTTTTTATTACTAGCATTGCCTTGTATTTATCAATAGTTCCATCTGCTTTCATTTTCCTTTTGTAAATCCACTTGTAACCCAAAGGTTTATAACCAGGAGGTAGATCTACTAACTCCCAAGTATGGTTTTGCAAAATGGAATCTATTTCACTTTTGATTGCCTCTTTCCATAAAGGACATTCAGGAGAGTTTATAGCTTCCTGAAAGCTTTGAGGTTCGCTCTCGAGCATGTAAGTAATAAAATCTAGACCAAAAGATTTTTATGTTCTTATTCTCTTACTACGTCTAAGTTCAACCTCATCATCTTGTCCATGATCACTATCTGGACTATCATCATAGATATATTCAAATGTTCGTTTTGACGAACTCGGTCTCTCATCAGATTTGAATGAAAAATTATGCTTGAAAAACGTAGCATTTCTCGATTCCATTATTGTATTTCTGTGTATATCTGAAATCTCATATCTGTACACAAGAAATCGATATGCACTACTAATTTGTGCATAACCAATAAAAATGCAATCAACTATTTTTTGACCTATCTTAACTCTCTTTGGAATAGGTACAACTACTTTGGCTAGACACCCCCACATTAGTAAATAATTGTAGGAAGGCTGTCTTCCATGCCAAAGCTCATAAGGTGTTTTCACATCTTTTTTTCGAGGCACCTTATTTAAAATGTAATTTACTGATAAAATAGCTTCCCCCCACAAGTTCTGAGTTAACCCAGAACTTAACAGCATTGCATTCATCATTTCCTTGAGGGTTCGATTTTTCCGTTCAGCCACACTATTGGACTGTGGTAAATACAATGGAATGACTTCATGTCTAATCCCATTTTGAGCACAAAATTCACCAAAATGATTTACATATTGGCCACCGCGATCATTCCTTATTACTTTAATTTTCTTATTAAGTTGATTTTCAACTTCAGACTTATAGAGTATAAATTTCTCTAAGGCTTCATCTTTGCCCTATAGCAAATAGACATAGCAATAATTCGTGCTATCATCAACAAAGATAATAAAATAATAATTGCATCCTTTCGTTGGTGTAAATTTCATATCACATATACTGTGGATCATATCCAAAGGTTCGGTATTCCTTTCAATAGTGTGATATGATAACCTCCTCATTTTTTGCCTCAACACTAGTTTCACACTTATATTTATTGTCAATTTGAAATGTGGGAATATGATTTAAGTTAATTAATCTCCTCATAGTATTATAATTAACATGTCTTAGTCTACCATGTCACAAATTGGAAGACTCAAGCAAGTAAGCAGAAGAAGTACTAGCTTTATTCATATTTTTAAAGCTTTTCAGTCATTACATTAAGTTTGAAAAGCCCATTGGCTACATAGTCCTTTCCCACAAACATATTATATTTTGACAATATGACCTTATCATACTCAAACACCATACAAAATCCATGCTTGCTTAGAAGCGATCTAGGTACCAGATTTTTCCGTATATCTTGTACATACAACACGTTGTTCAGAGTCAGGTATTTCCCGGAGGTCATCTTCAGAATCACCTTCCCTTATTCTTTTATCTCAAACGTTGCAGAATTTTCCATAAATAACTTCTCCCCACTTTCAGGTGGTTAGAAGGAAGTGAACAAAACTCTGTCTGAGCATATATGGCGAGTTGCACCAGTGTCAATCCACCACTCATTTGGGTTTGACCCAACAAGATTCACCTCAAAGACTACGGCACTTAAATTGATATCATCGACTTCTCTAGTGAGTTTCTCCACCACATGTGCCATTTTATTTTTCCGTTCGTGCAGTCTGCAATCTGCCGATTTGTGACCTATCCTGTCACAATTGAAACATTTCCCCTGGAATTTGGGATATTTAGATACCCCTCTTTTGGAACCTAGCTTGGAATTCTTTCTAGCAAATTTCTTGGTCTATGAGCTTTGACCATGCTCCACCACATTAGCTTTAACGAAAGCCTACGACGATGATCTCTTCTCTGATCATCTGTTGTCTTCCTCATTGCGAAGTCTAACAATTAGATCATCCGTGCTCATCTCCTTTCGCTTATACTTAAGGTTGTTCTTGAAGTCTTTCCAACTTGAAGGCAGTTTCTCAATAACACATGCCACTTGAAAAACTTTACTAATCACCATCCCCTCATCATGGATTTCTTATATGATTACCTGCAGTTGTTGGACTTGATTGATCACAGTCTTGATATCAGCCATATGATAATCCAAGAAATGACTCACTACAAACTTCTTGGATTAAGCATCCTCAGTTTTTTATTTCTTATCCAAATATTCCCACAGCTCATTCGCTGTCCTCTTACTACTGTATACACTATACAGAGCATCACATAGACCATTCAAAATATAATTCCGACTTAGGTAGTTGGAATTCTTCTAGGCATCCACAGCCATGAGAGTACTCACATCGCTAGTCTCATTGATCTTTGGTGCATCTTCAGTTAAGAACCTAGTCAAGTTCAATGTGGTCAAATAGAATAGCATCTTTTGTTGCCACCTTTTAAAATTCTTTCCATCAAATCTTTCCGGCTTCTCCACATGATTCACGGGTACATAAACTGGTGCCATCAAAGTTGACACTTTTGCCATAGGAACGGTATTCACGTTATCTAAGGAAACATTAAACTCTGTTGTCATTTTCTGTATATGACAGAAATATAAATTCGTTAGTTGTTGAACAAAATTGTTCCAACACACTAATTATACAAATTTCACCCAGAAAATGCACAAATTTGAAGTTTAAAACTCAATTTAAAATCCCCACGAATTTATTGTATACACCCACAATTGATGTATACACCCACAGAATTTCTGTATACACCATCAATGCGGGTCAACGGTCAATGGTGGTCAAATAGTAAACGATCAACACAAGTCAACGTTGGTCAACAGTCGACGGTCAAATGATGGTCAACAGTCAACGATACACGTGGCACGTCATCATCATGTCAGCGTAAATCTCCACATGTCGAACACGTGGCTGACCACGTGGCTATCCACGTGTCATGGGCCAGCCCTACAAACGGGCTGTGCCTCATCCCACTATTGGGCCTAACTAGATTAAGCCCAATCTCAGCCTAGCCCAAGCTTAGGCCAAGCCGAGCCAGGATCAAGCCCAACTCAGGCCAAGCCCAAGCTATGCCAAGCCGGCAGCCCGCAGCCTCAGCCCAGATGCCCAAAACGTCAAAACAACGCCGTTTTGGGTCTTCTTCTTCACCCGTTTTCTGCAACCGGGTCGGGTCATGGGTCTCGTGACCCGGTTAATGACCCGGTCATATCTCCTTCGTATGACCTCCGTTTTTGTTGCGGTTTGTCAAGTTTTCTTCGTCTCGTCGTCCTCGTTCGGATTACATTGTTAATTTAAAATAAAATCCACTGGAAAAATAAATCAACAATAAACATATATAAGGTTGTATATTTAAAATAGAAACACAAATCGGAATATATATAAATATAAATATATAAGATTAATAGTAAAAATTCATTCTTAAGATTGTAGAAATAAATTGAACAGTAATTAAATATTTATAAATATATATATATTACAAATTAACAAACTGTATTTAAATACATAGTAAATATAAAACAGAACCTATACATGAAGTCTTTGAAAATACTCCGAGGTCTGTGTAATACTACAGCTTCTTTAAGAACGATTTCATCCATACAGGTGCGAATGGTTAGTTGACGATCGTCTCCCAGGATACAACGAATACTCACAAATTTTTGGTTTTAGCACCACCAAAAATTTAACTTCGAACTTAGAAAAAATACCTAAACTTTATCACCACTTTCACTAAAACCCAAAACGCATTCAAAATGTTTTTCCTATTTTTTCTAACCTCAAGACAAAAAATATATATATATATAGTAAACTAAATTGAAAACTATCATACAAACAATTAAAACAGAAATTAAAACAAATTAAAAACTATTTAATATATTAATTAGTTTTGTAACGGTAACTGTTACAAACGTTACAAACCCAAGACATAAACTATGTAATGTGATTATGTTTTAAGTAAAAATTAATCTTATGGAAAAATTTTGCTTACATGCCTATAAATAAATTCATTGATTTTTAAATATATTTAAATTTAATTAATCAACTAGTTCATAATCAATTTTTTTTTTTATAAATAAAGTAGCAGGCTAACTGCATTAGAAATGAAATATTACAAAAACACTAGTAATACGACCAAAAAAGAAACCTTAAACACAATAATATAGTATTTATTAGTTGCAAAGAGAAGTTCATTTTTAATCTATATTTGGTAGCATAATAACCATAAGTTACAAAAAAGTGTTATGATATACATCTAATCACAATTAAATTTTGTTCCGTGATAATAAGGATTTTTTTAGTTTCAAATTTTGTTCTGTTTTTCAACTTTTCCTCCGTGTCTAAAAGTAAAAGCTGCATAGTGGCATAGGAGTATAGGACTAATAAAAATATATATAGATATGTATGTAAAGTTTTTTTTTTTGTTTTTTTTTTTTTTCAGATTCTGAAATTCAGTCTTTTTGTCACTTGGGACGAGTTTTAACGACAGACTTTGCACGTAGTGAGAAAACCACAAAGACAACGGACGTTGCCCATGATAAAAACACATTCCGCGAGGATGAAAACTTTTAGATTTGAGAAAAACTCTATGTATATATATTATGTAGATATCTGTATATGTATTAGTATATTTGTATATAAGATATTATATATTAGAAATATTACAGACAATAAAGACAACATTATATATAAGAAAAAAGGGGATCCACTCAAGTGAAATCTTTAAGATGAATCTCTTTGGAGACCCTCTTCTCATCATGATACTTGGCAAAAATTATTTTGAAAAAAAAAAATTTGGTGAAACCGGTTGCAAAAGGAAAAAAATAAGGGGAAATATTGATTTGGGCGGGAAAAAGAATGGGTGGTCAGAAAAATGACACGTGTCACTTTCAAAATTATATATCATATGAAAAAAAATTATAAAGTATGGAAAAAAAATTATATATTTTGGACAAAATTAAGTATTATGGAAAAAATTACTGAATATGAGAAAAAATTATCTAATATGGAAGAAAGTTACGTATTTTGAAAACTATTACACCGTAAGACAAAATTACCAAATATGGACCAAAAATACGATGTATGGAACAAAGTTACATATTTTGAAAAATATTACACCATAAGACAAAATTACTGAATATAGGAAAAAATTACTAAGTATGGAAGAAAGTTACGTATTTAGGAAAATATTACACCGTAAGACAAAATTACTAAATATGGAAAAAAAATTACTAAATATTACACCGTAAGCCAAAATTACCAAAAATTACTAAGTATGGAAAAAAGTTACGTATTATAAAAAATATTACACCGAAAGACAAAATTACTGAATATTGAAAAAAATTACTAAGTATGGAAGAAAGTTACGTATTTTGGAAAATATTACACCTTAAGCCAAAATTACCAAATATAGACAAAAAATTACTAAGTATGGAAAAAAAATTACGTATTTTGAAAAATATTACATCGAAAGACAAAATTACTGAATATGGAAAAAAATTATTAAGTATGGAAGAAAGTTATGTATTTTGAAAAATATTACACCGTAAGATAAAATTACCAAATATGAACAAAAAATTACTAAGTATGGAAGAAAGTTACGTATTTTCAAAATATTTACATATTTTTAATAATTACAAAAAATTAAAAAATATTTCTAATTGTGGAACAAAGTAATTATATTTTGGACATGTATTACACTATTATGAAATACCAAATATGGACCAACATTACTTGATATGGAACACATAAATATTTTAGACAAGTATACACTGTCAAACAAAATTACTGAATACGGACCAATATTACCAAGTATTTTGGAAAAATATTACACTGTCAGACAAAATTTTCAATTATGAACCAATGACAGATTTCAAAGTAAGCCAATTTGTAAAGCCTTCCAATGTATTAAATGTAGAGTTCATTATAAATCTATTAAATTATAATTTTTTTTTTTGTGTTTCGGGGCATCAGGGGCAAAGGGCCCTAGGCGGGAAGGCAGACCTCTAGGCCAGACGCCTGTGGCCCTGGCAAATATTTTTATTTTTATTTTTGTGTTTTGGAGCATCAGGGGCAGAGGGCTCCAGGCGGAAAGGTAGGCGATAGGCCAACGCCTAGCCTTGGAATGAGCCTTTTTTTCCGTTTCAGGTCATTAGGGGTAGAGGGCCCCAGGCGGGAAGCCAAGCGCCTGGCCTGGTAGCAAAAATATTTTTTCCATGCTTTTTTCCAAATCTGCTTCCAAAAAAAGATTAAAAAAAAATATTAATGTTTTATAAGTGAATGAACATAAAAATAGTCAAGGTTCCATAAGTGAATTTGATATCATTCCCATAAAAATGTATAAACATTTAAAGATATAACTCTAAATTGTAAATCAATAATATGGACAAAAATTACTATGTATGGAAAAAAGTTTCGTATTTCGAACAAAAATTATGTATTTTGGACAAAAATTACGTATTCTGGAGATATTTACCGAAAATTGAAAAATATTTATAATTATAGAACAAAATAATTATATTTTGGACGTATATTACATTATTATGAAGTACTGAATATGGACCAACATTACTTGATATGAAACAAATTTAATGGGTTATCGAATTTGTTAATATATATTTTTTATTGGCCCTATAGTTTAAATTTTGTAGAGTGCTTAAAGTCTATAAGTAACATATCATATTAATCAACTTATATGGGATCCCAATAAAATATGATACTTTAAAGTGTTAATCTATTTACAGCACAAGTAAATAACATAGAAACACACAAGTAGCTTATGCTAATTAATTATAATTAGAAAATATATTATTTTTCTACTATATCTACTAAAAATATGTTAGTTTTTTGATTCACTTATCCATTTAAGAGTCACTTATTTATATTTAAGTGATATGAATGTGCTATATTTTAACATATATTATTTGGTACATAAATTTGGCTTATATTTTAGTATGTGTAGCCTAGGTTTACATTTGGCTTTTATTTTTGCAATAGACCTAGCTTTATAATTAACTAAGAACTCAATTCGGTTTTCTTCATAAATATATATCGAGTCACTTTATAACATATATATATATATATATATATGTAAGCATATATATGTTGAGTTATTGGAGGAAAATTAATTGCAAATTTTTCACCAATCATATTTAATAGTAATACAACTAATTAATTACAATAGTATTAAAAAGCATGTGTAATTAAAATTAGTAATCAAAGCATCCTCATTCTTCTCAAATTATGCTTCTATATGATATTATATTTGTAGATTTAGCTCAATGATAAATCCCACTAAAATACATCAACTGAGGCTCCGAAGAAACACACCTCTAGATCTCCCTAGACCTGGCTGAAATCTCCCCTTTCCAGTTGTAATTAGTTAATGTTGACCCAAAAATAAAAATAAAAACTGGAAAAACTTAATTAGAAACTTGGTCGGAATGAGTTTTCATCATTCTCATCAAGAATGAGCTTAACTCCGTTGTTCTTAAGGGAATTGACAATAGCCCAAATCTTGGTGCGATTCTTGAAGCCTTTCTTCTCAACTTCCTTGTTTACATCAACATGAATCCCTCTTCCATGTCCCTGCTCAAGACCTTCCACCTTAAGTCTCATGGCTAACACCTCTCAAACACTGGATGCGGCCTTAGCATTGCATGACCGACCACACTCGAGCGACCCTTTAATCAAATGTTCAACTGTTGATGTTGTTGCAACAATTCGCCCATTATTTCTATCCACCACATTTGTTGTAATGTACTTCAATGATATGAACAACCGCAACACATACCGCTTTAAAACTGTCATTGTTTGAGAGTAACAACAAAAACCTGTTAGTTTTGAAACCATTTATGGGAAATTAAGAACTATTTTTTCTTTAAGCTAAGCTAATCCAAAATATCATCCAGAATTAAGCTTTTACAATCCAATAAGGTGCTGATAGATATGACTGTTACAGAGAAATCAATTCATTTCTTGCAACAACTTGCTCTAACATTTCATCAAACATAAAAAACCAAATATATCAAATACATAATCTTACCACCTCAGCATTTTAACACAAGCATTGCTTCTGCATTATTATGTTCATCCTATTTCTTAGTCCTACTAAATTTACAGTTAAAGCAGTCAGCAAAACAACATACATAAACCTAGGCTGCGACATCCCATACAGATGAATAAGCTAAAAGGTGGGGTATTTGATTGAAATACCCTTATTCAACATCTTCAAAATCCCAATAAACAGAATCAAACAAAAAGAAGAACCTCAGACATTATTTAGAAGCATAACTGATAAAAGTTTATAAATACCCATGAATTTTTCAAGCAAAGTTGAAGAAGCAAGAGGAAGTACCTGAGCTCTGAGCTTTTTTTTTTTCTGGGGTTTGTATGAGTTCATAAATCCACAAACTTAACAATAAAGGATGGAAACGATAGCAGAACAAGCAACAATGAGTGCAATAAGCATTTTCTTGTGCGAATCCATTTGATGACTTTCACTTGCTTCTCCAATTCCTGCATTCTCAAGGAATATATACATAAAGAGTTCAGCTTTTGGGCTAAATAGCAAAAAATCTTAAAACATTAAAAACCCAGAATCTACCAAATGCAAGCAAATGCCATTTAGATAATTCGAAACAAATACATTAATCAAATTAACAACTTTGTTTCAGAAAAAAATATAAAATAAAATAAAATTAATAAAAACCTCTTTAAGAGCATCCTGGTTCCAAAACAACTCGTCCTCTTAAGTTTCCTCATTCAACAACTTTGTCATCCTGAAAATTCCAACAATAAAAAATAAATAAAACAAACTGAATCCATAAAGAAACATTTAAGATACTTCAAGAAATTAAGATTTTTTTGTCCCAAAAAAAATGAACATTAGAGTTGTTGTTGGAATCAATTGGTTGTCACCTATTCCCTCTGGTAGGTCGAGAAGCACCGCCGAGGAGAACATGAGCATCTTCCTTGGAGGCGTCCATAGAGACACAGATTGAGAGCCGACACGGTGACGTTTCCTTGTTGCCGGTGCTTGCTTGGTGTTTGAAGCAGAAAACACGGATTGAACAGGTCGTGGTCGAGGGAGAAGAACAGTGCTGGACCGGATGAAGTGAAGAACAATGCCCTCGTATTTACTGAAAAGCCAGCGTGAGGAAGAAAACGTGCAACCTGGACGAAGACGCCGCGGTCGGTGGAGGAGAAGGAGGAAGACGGCCCGTCGGGGAAAAGAACGGGGGAGAAGGAGGAAGCCGGCGCGTCGGGGGAGAAGCCGAATGTTAAGGGGAGATTTCTGAAATTTTTTGATTTGTCAATTTAGGGTATAATATAATTGAGGGTATAATTGGAAAACCAAAAAAATTTAGGGCTAAATTCGTAAATGCACAAAATAACAAAATAATTTTTTTTTTCAAATTTCAAAAATTTTGACCGGCCAAACTTAAAGCCGGTTGCATCCCAACAAAGGGTTTATGCTGGAGACCCCTGTTGAGTTTCACTTGAGAAAATCCCAGAAAAAAGACATGTAAACACACTCCACACTTGACAGCATATATATGTGCATAATATTCCATAAAAGAAAATCAATTTATATTAGTTTGATATCCTATATTTTTTTGTGAATTAGTTAATAAAAAATATAGTTTGTAGGGGGATTAAATGTCCAAACTAAATTGGTCGTTATGAAAGTAAATTTTAAACCCAATCAACATATTTATATGATTATAATATATATATACACTATATATATATGCTAGCCCTAATCGTTTTTGAATAAGAAAATAAAATTATACTCTTGCGGCCCTTTGTTAATATGCAAAATTAACTTTGTAGATATCTTCTATGAATTGTGATACCATATTAAATTATTAATAGAATCAATATTTCAAAGAACTTGATCCTACTGATTAGAAGTTGGTCTCTTATTTATACATATCATAAATATTACACGATAAAAACAAACTGCAATTTAACACAGTTAAAGAAAAATGCAAAAAAAATGGTGATTTATCTTCCATTAGCCTAGATTTTTTTTTTTTAAAATGCTAATTTAATTTAGTATTATAGTAAAAAAAAAAAAAAAATCAAAGGTTAAAATTCAACAACTCTACCAAAAAATAACATACAATATTCAACTAACTCAAAAATTGAATGATTTAGATATTCAACATTCCAACAATGCAATACAAATAATATACTTCACTACACGACTATAATCTAACACAACTGGGGAAAACAATGTTATAGCAATTAGGAATAGATGGAGTTAAGAGTGTAGGAAAAATTAAAACAGTAATCAACATATTAATAATTATATATTACAAATTAATAGACTAAATTTATTTTAATACATGGATAATAAAATACATAACATGTATATGATGTCTTTGGTAATAGTACAAAGTCTATGTATAATCCGAGGTCTGTGTAAGACCACCTTTTTCTTAAAATGATTTCGTCCCTATTGGTGCGAATGGTTCATTAACGATCGTCTCCCATGATACAACGGACACTTTAAATTTTTTATTTAAGCACCATCAAAAATTTATCTTCGAACTTGAAAAATACATAAACTATATCACCACTTCTTTTATTCTCTCTGTAACTATATTTTCTCTAAAAACCAAAAAATACGTTCTTATGTTTTTCTCTTCTCTTCAAACCTCAAAACTATATACATATATATAGTAAACAAAAATTAAATCTGAAATCAAAACAAATATTAAAACAAATAAAAACTAATTAATTTATTCCTTTAATTAATTTTTAACTGGCAACTGTTACGCTAGTTACAAAAACCCAACAATCCCCCACATCAATAAATTAAACTAGCCTTATTCTATACACAGGTGATATAGCTCTACGATGGAGTCTGCATAGGATAAGTAGATGTTACTCTTTGAACCTTCCCTTGTGAAAATATATTTACTTTACTAATTAAATGATAGACACAATGTCCTTGAACCAATATATCATTTATGTAAATGATGATACACCTCACACAGGACCCCTTCCTAATATTTTTCAGTTCTCACTATTATGTTCGTTTTGGCCATGAACATCGTCCTAGTTCTGTAAGAGTTTAAAGAATTAAGCCCACCACAATTCTCCTTGAAGCGGCCCATCTTCACACCCACATAGGTGATTCTTCTATTTTCATATAATCCTCATAGATTACCAAACATCCGAGAATCATTAAAAGCATAGCTTAACCTTTTATCTATCGCTATTTCATCATAGGAATGGGTAAGGGTAAAAACTCCTACAGTGATCCATACCAGTTTTTACAATTGCGTTGTCCCGTTGAACCAAGATCTTGAGATCTCCAATCACATTGGTCGGGTTTCCATCATATCGACTTTCTTCTCACGGGCTTCAATCACATTCCCCTCGATGACTTCTCAACTAGTTCTCTGTTTAACCCATTTGTTAGCAGATCCGCAATATTTTCTTTTGACTTTACGTATTCTATAGAAATCACTACAATTGAGATTAACTATAATGAAATTGTGTCTTCGACGTATATTTCTAGACTTTCCATTACACATGATATTATGTGCCCTACCAATTGCAGATTGACTATCGCAATGTAAGCTAATTGCAGGCACATATTTCGGCCATTGTGGAATATCCTCTAAGAACTAACGTAACAATTCAGATTCTTCTCCACATTTGTCCAAAGCTATGAACTCAAATTTCATGGTGAAACGAGCTATAACTGTTTGTTTGGAGGACTTCCATGTTACAGCTGCACCAACCAATGTAAATACATAGCCACTAGTAGACTTTGAATTTTTTATATCATTAATCCAACTAGCATCATTATATCCTTCTAATACAGCTGGATATCTTGTGTAGTGCAGTCCGTAATCACGAGTATATCGTAAGTACCTCAGTACTTGCATTATCCTTTTTCAATTATCTTGGTTTGGATTACTCGTGTATCTACTTAGTCTACTTATTGAGTAGGCTATATCTGGTCTAGTGCAACTCATCAGGTACATTAGACTACCAATCACCTTAGAATATTCCACTTGAAAAACACCTTCTCATTTATTCTTGGAGAGATGTAAATTCATATCTATGGGTGTTTTGGCTATACTAGTATCTTTTTTACTGAATTTTTCCAGTATTTTATCTATATAATATGACTGACTAAGAATGACTGAAAATTTTAATTCTCAGTATCACATCTGCAAGCCCCATGTCTTTCATATCAAACTTTATATTTAACAAAGCTTTGGTAGTTTGGATCATATTATCATTACTACCCACAATAAGTATGTCATCTACATATAGACATAAAATGACATATCCATCGTATGTATCCTTTATATAAATACACTTGTCAAATTCATTTATATTGTACACACTTTCCAACATGGCATAATCAAATTTTTGATGCCATTATTTTGGAGTTTGTTTTAGACCATACAAAGATTTCACCAGTCTACAGATTTTCCTTTCTTGTCTTGGAGTAGAAAAACTTTTAGGTTGCTCCATATGGATCTCCTCATCAAGATCCCCATTTAAAAATGATGTTTTTACATCCATCTGATGTATCTCTAAATTTCGTACAGCTGCTATGGCAATCACCATCCTTATGAATTTATTCTCGTGACTAGTGAATATGTATCAAAATAATCAAGGCCTTCCTTTTGCTTGTAACCCTTTATTACTAGCCTTGCCTTGTATTTATCAATAGTTCCATCTGCTTTCATCTTCCTCTTAAAAATCCACTTGTAACCCAAAGGTTTACAACCAGAAGGTAGATCCACTAACTCCCAAGTATGATTTTAGAAAATGGAATCTATTTCACTTTTGATTGCCTCTTTCCATAAAAGACATTCAAGAGAGTTTATAGCTTCCTGAAAGCTTTGAGCTTCACTTTCTACCATGTAAGTAAGAAAATCTGGACCAAAAGATTTTTCTGTTCTCATTATCTTACTACGTCTAAGCTCAACCTCATTCTCTTGTCCATGATCACTATCTAGACTATCTTCATAAATATATTCAAATGGTCGTTTTGACGAACTCAATCCCTCATTAGATTTGTATGGAAAATTATGCTTGAAAAACGAAGCATTTTTAGATTCTATTATTGTATTTCTGTGTATATCTGAAATCTCATATTTGTACACAAGAAATCGATACGCACTACTATTTTGTGCATAACCAATAAAAATGCAATCAACTGTTTTTGGACCTATCTTTAGTCTCTTTGGAGTAGGTACAACTATTTTGGCTAGACACCCCTACATTCATAAATAATTGTAGGAAGGCTGTCTTCCATGCCAAAGTTCATAAGGTGTTTTCACCTCTTTTTTCCGGGGCACCTTATTTAAAAGGTAATTTGTTGACAAAATAGCTTCCCCTACAAGTTCTAAGGTAACCCAGAATTTAACAACATTGCATTCATCATTTCCTTGAGGGTTCGATTTTTCCGTTCAGCCACACCATTGGACTGTGGTGAATATGGTGAAGTGATTTCGTGTCTAATCCCATTTTGAGCACAAAATTCACCAAAAGGATTTATATATTCGCCACCGCAATCACTCCTTATTACTTTAATTTTCTTATTAAGTTGATTCTCAACTTCAACCTTATAGAGTATAAATTTCTCTAAGGCTTCATCTTTTCCCTATAGCAAATAGACATAGCAATATTTCGTGTTATCATCAATAAAGGTAATAAAATATTTATTGCCTCCTCTCATTGGTGCAAATTTCAGATCACATGTCACTATGGATCATATCCAAATGTTTGGTATTCCTTTCAATAGTGTGATATGATAACCTCATCATTTTTGCCTCAACGCAAGTTTCACACTTAAATTTATTGTCAATTTGAAATGTGGGAATATGATTTAAGTTAATTAATCTCCTCAGAATATTATAATTAACATGTCATAATCTACCATGCCATAAATTGGAAGACTCAAGCAAGTAAGCAGAATAAGTACTAGCTTTATTTATATTTTTAGGCTTTACAATTATTACACTAAGTTTGAAAAGCCAATTGCCTACATAGTCCTTTCCCACAAACATATTATATTTTGACAATATGACCTTATCAGACTCAAACACCATGCGAAATATATGCTTGCTTAGAAGTGATCCAGATACCAAATTTTTACGTATATCTGGTGCATACAGCACGGTTTTCAGAGTCAGGTCTTTCCCAGAGGTCATCTTTAGAATCACCTTCCCTTCACCTCTTATTTTAGACGTTGCAGAATTTCCCATGAATAACTTCTCCCCATTTTCAGTTGGTTCAAAGGAAGTGAACAAATCTCTGCCTAAGCATACGTGGCGAGTTGCACCAATGTCAATCCGCCACTCCTTTGGGTTTGACCCAACAAGATTCACTTTAGAAACTAAGGCACTCAAATCGATGTCATTCACCTCTCTGGTGAGTTTTTCCACCACATGTGCCATTTTATTTTTCCATTTGGGCAGTCTGCAATCTGTCGATTTGTGACCTATCCTGTCACAATTGAAACATTTTTCTTGGAATTTGGGATGTTTAAATACCCCTCCCTTAGAACCAAGCTTGGAATTCTTTCCAGCAAATTTCTTGGTCTTGGAGCCTTGACCATGCTCCACCACATTAGCTTTAATGAAAGCTTACAATGATGATCTCTTCTCTGATCGTTTGTTGTCTTCCTCAATGCAAAGTCTAACAATCAAATCATCCATGCTCATCTCTTTTCACTTATGCTTAAGGTAGTTCTTGAAGTCTTTCCAACCTGAAGGCAGTTTCTCAATAACACATGCCATTTAGAAGGCTTCACTAATTACCATCCCTTCATAATGGATTTCTTGTATGATTACCTGCAGTTGTTGGACTTGACTGATAACAGTCTTGGTATCAATCATCTGATAATCAAGAAATAACCCACTACAAACTTCTTGGATCCAGCATCCTCTGTTTTGTATTTCTTATCCAAGGTTTCCCACAGCTCTTTCGCTGTCCATACACTATACAAAGTATCATATAGGTCATTCAAAATATAATTCCAACTCAGGTAGTTGAAACTTTTCCAAGAATCCACAGCCTTGAGAATACTTACATCACTATTCTCATTGCTCTCTGGTGCTTCTTCAGTTAAGAACCTAGCTAGGTTCAATGTGGTCAAATAGAATAACATCTTTTGTTGCCACCTTTTAAAATCCTTTCCATTAAATTTTTCTGGTTTTTCCGCATGATTCACAAGTATAGAAATCGGTGCAATCAAAGTTGGCAACTTTGCCACAGGAATGGTACTCACTTTGTCTGAGGAAACATTAACCTCTATTGTCATTTCCTGTTATGAGTGGAAATATAAATTCATTAGTTGTTTGAACAAAATTGTCCCAACACATTATTTACACAAATTTTACCAAGAAAAACGCACAAATTTAAGGTTTAAAACTCAATTTAAAAACCTCCACGGAATTACTGTATACACCCACAAATTGCTATATATACCTATAGAATTACTGTATACAAACATAGATTCTCTGTATACACCAGTCAACAACGGTCAACAGCCAGCGAAAGTCAACAGTCAACATCCACGTGCTACGTCAGCAACACATAAGTGTAAGATTCCACATGGCACACACCTTGCTGTCCACATGTATGTCAACGTGGCATGGACCAGCTCTACAAACGGGCTGTGCCTTAGCCCACTATGGGCCCAACTGGATCAGGCCAAATTCCAGCCCAGCCTAAGCTCAAGCTTAGCCCAACTAGGATGAAGCCCAATCCCCGGCCACGGCAGGCTTGCTGCCTTAGCCCAGTCGCCCAAAACGTCAAAATGACGTCGTTTTGGGTCTTCTCCTTCACCTGTTTTAGTGCAATCGGATCGGGTCACGGGTCGCGCGACCCGATGTCTAACCCGGATGTATATCCTTCGTCCAACCTCCATTTTCGACTCCGTTTGTCAAGTTTTCTTCATCTCGTCACCCTAGTTCAGATTACAATGTCAATTTAAATTAAAACTCAACAAATTACAGATTCGGCAATAAAAACAAATAAAAATATATAAATGTATATAAACAAATTCGATCTTAACATTAAAAAATATAACAAAATGAAACAAAAACCATCACAATATATATAAATATAAATATAGAAGATTAACTGTAAATGCAAAATCGTTCTTAAGATTGTAGGAAAAACTAAAATAGTAATCAACATATTTATAAATATATATTATAAATTAATAAACTAAATTTAGTTTCATATATAGATAATAAAATACAGAATCTGTATATGATGTCTTTGGTAATAGTCTGAAGTCTGTGTATAGTCCGAGGTCTGTGTAATACCATAGTTTCCTTAAGAACGATTTCGTCTCCATTGGTGCGAATGAATCGTTAACAATCTTCTCCCAGGATACAATAGACACTCTAAATTTTTAATTTAAACACCTCCAAAAATTTATCTTTGAACTTGAAAAATATCTGTAACTATATTTTCTCTAAAATCTAAAAAATACATTTTTATGTTTTTCTCTTCTCTTCAAACCTCAAAACTATATACATATATATAGTAAACAAAAAATAAAACTGAAATCAAAACACTTAAAACAACTATTAAAACAAATAAAAACTAATTAATTTATTCAATAAATAAATATTTGTAACGGACAACTATTACGCCAATTATAAAAACCCAATAATGTTATAGCAATTAGGAATAGATGGAGTTAAGAGGATTCACTAATCCGAGAGGTAAGATCAATAAAATGCTTCTCATCGCAGGGAACAGTAAGGCCACCCATTCCATGATCAAATCCAAACTCTTGGGCTGCCTTGTTCAACAAGTCTTTGAACACGAGGATGCTTCAAGTAGGAAATCAGAACCACAAACCTCTTCCTCATCTGTTCCTCATCGTCACCGACATACTAGACTTGGCAAAATGTTACACGACACGATAATTTAAGGGTTTGGGTCTGCGATATTGGGTCGGGTTGATATCAGTGTCACACGATAAGACATGATAAAAAAATGAGTTGGAACACATTAACACGATATGTCACGATAAGACACGATAAGAAAAATATTAATTTAATTATTTCTTTATAGTTAACTTTTTACATTACTTTTTTTTTAGTTTTAGAAAACTATAAAATTTATATTTTATTTCATTGGAAAAAGACAATTTTTATATCTATTTATATATTAATATTTTGTTTTAGATTATATCTTTTTTATTACTTATATTGGATGTATAATTTCAGTTTGGTTTATAATATTTTGAATATTTTTAAATTAATTTTAGTTTGTTTTATAATATTTTGAATATTTTTAAATTTATAATTGAAATGCATATTTTATTTTTTAGTCACAATAAATATTTAATATAGCTTTAATTCGTAATATTTTACATATTTTAAATTCACAGTTATTATTTATGTTGAATTTTAATATGTTAATATATTTTTTTTAAGATGTTTAGCAGATCATTTGAATATGTATTTAGGCTTAATAAATATGAATTGATAATGATTTATCGTTTGACAATATATATTAATTTAAATAAAAAAATAAAATACTCATGTACATGTCTAGTAAATACGAATAAAACACGACACAAACACGAAACGATATGATACGAACATAGTTCAATACGAAAATTTAACTGGTTAGGTTCGGGTGAATAAAATTTGATATGACACGAACATGACACGATACGATATGAACACAATTTAACACGATACGTTGCCAAATCTACTACATACACTGCAAAATGCCTTGATCTGCAGTGCTTCGACGCCGCCGCCGACCTCCAATGAATGTGTTGCCTTGCATGGAAAACCGCGTCAAGAAGACGAAGACCACCCATAATTTCTAGCTAGCTCTCTCTCAATTGGACAACCTTCACGTGCGACAATATATTGTTACTTGTAGAGAAAGGAAATATTTTGATTTAGAGGAAGGTATTTATAGGAGAGAATAAGTTTTTGATTGGAATTAATGCTTTCAGGAGTAAGAGTTCTGATTAATAAACATGTTCTTTGTCCTTTTTTTAAACAACTTCAATTGGTTGCTAAGAGAACATGTACTTTTTGTCCTTTCTTGCATATGTATCGATACCCACTTTTATGATTCTGGCTTATATATGTTTCCGGCTCAACTTCTACTTTGCCTACAGGTTTAATAAAATGATATATATACAGTTAGAATATTATCATATATTTATTATTTCGAAGAAATTTAAAAATTATGATTAAATTATAAATGAGTTAGATTTTTAAAATATATATATATATATATATATTAGGACTTTGGTATTTTGCAAATATAATTCTCATTTTGTATGGGAAACAATAGTGTCCAAGTACTAGTCACAAAAATTAAAACTATTAAAGATTGGATTTAATATGTATATTTAATATCTAATTACTTATCACAACTAATACTTTAGTATTTGATAATTCTCTTTTGGATGAGATTACGATATTATAATAAACTGACAATGATTCTAAAAACTTCAACTATTAGGATTAATGTGAGTTTTATAATGTGCATATCTAGCTATATATGTGAATATATATTTAACTCTTATTTATTAATGTCACTGTAACATCTAACATTTGTCGCATGTCTCTAGCTATATATTCCAAAGTATATTACATGATCTTTTTAGAACTATTTTTCAATTTATAATGAAAAAGTCAATAATTTTACAATGAATATCTTTTTAACTTTTAAATTAAAAATATGTCAGACCCATTTATTTAGAACTGTTACATTAATTGTTAAGTTGATGTCATCTGTAATCCAACTGCTAATAAATATATTCAACATATCTTTTAACTTAATAACATCTTTAACTTAAAAACATTTTTATTCTAGAATTATTAGTGGAAGATAGTTTTCAGAAACAAACTGCCGTTTTTTTTCAAATTAAAGTTTTGAAAATAGATACAAAAACCTGATGATGTCAGGTATGGAGAGGATATCTTCTTATCTATTAACAAATATTGGGAATAACGCATGAAAAGAAAATAAATATCATTTTTTTTTTAGTAACTCAAAATATTTTGGAGAGGCAATTTGGCCAAGATAAATAAATAAATAAATAAATATATTATAGAAGTATGTGTGAAAAGCAATAGCAGTACTTGATGTAAATATGAAAAGGCAATTAAGAACAAGGGTCATCAATCAGATAGACAGTGCAGCACTTGGCTAAGGTAGTGATTACCCCAGATAAAGGCCGTAAATTATGGGTTTTTTATACGGATGCCCCCGCCTTGGTCAATATTGATAATTTTGATCATATTTATGGTTTATTTAGAATTTCATTTCTAAAATATTATTGTTTTTCATTTTAACAAAAATATCTAATATAATTTTACATTCTAATTTTATTTTTATTTAACTTATTTAAAATCACAAATTTAACTAAAAATACTATGCTATTAATTTTGATATCTATATTTTCACGTTTTAATTAATTTATGCAAACCACATCAAACATATTTATGAAGAAATAATCATAGATTATTATCTGTGATCTTTTTCTGGCAACCCGTTAGCCTTTCCAAAAAAATTGACAAAGTAATTTTTTACTAAGTATATATTAATTTATCAAATTGAAATAATTTTTTTACTACTCATGACATCCTCTGGGGTTCTTGTAATCCTTTTGAATAAAATAAAAAATTGATAGAGTAATTTTTTTTACAAAGTATGTGTTAGCTCATCAAATTAAAATATTAGAATGCTGTCTCATTTCCACTTCCTTAACTTTACTTTAAGTATCTCATTTTAACGGCTTGGATGCTAGGGTTATGAACCTTCATATGCCAGGATTGTGACACCTGGACTCAGAGAATAAGGTAAGTATTAAGCCAAAAATGAAAAGTCAACCGGGCTCATTTACTTCATCGTCCAAGACCACGCTGCCTCTGAGCTTGCCCTCAGCCTTGCCTGAAGGGTCGAGCTTTGCCTGTTCGTGACTGGTAAGCCTCGTCCACAATGATCTTTGTAGGCGCCAGAAAAGGCCTGAGACGTTCTCTGACCCATATCCCAAAAACCCCCATAACATATTAGATACTTTATCTATTTAACTAGAAAAATTGAAAAAACATTGAGTGAAATCATATTTATCATAATTAAAAAATTTATAGTACTCAGTGATAGAAACAAAAATGTTATTAATTAAGTAATGAATTATTCATTAATCAGAATAATAATACAAGTACATGATTACTTAAATATAAGTCAATACCACATAAAATTTCTTGGTGGTTAAAAATTTTGACTATCTTTCTCATCTTCATTTCTAGTTGTGTATTGAGAGAAATATTGATCAAAAGGCACATCTCTTTGATAATTTTGCATGTAATTGTTAATATGTCAAGCATATAGATATAATATTTCATATAATTGTCTTTGTTGATAGTCATGATATGGATATGACGTTGATTGATTTTGTTCATAATCGCTAACCCCTTGATGGTTGAGTTTGAGAATGTATTCATGAGTTATTACTTGATGACATTCCATAACCATCTATTAAATAAGGGTTATTCACCTTCAATCCTCATTAATCCAAAATTTTATAATTGTAGATAATTCACGGGATAAATTATATCTTATATGATTAGGTGAGGTGAGTTACAAACTTTTAATCCAATAATTTTTTTAACTTGTTGAAAATTTATGCCAAATTTTTTTTTTAAAAAAGTATAACTATTTTTTTATTTTAAAATTGTAACCATTATTTTACATTTTTTTCTAATTGTTTCAATGTTGCTTTCGAATTTCAATTCGCCTAATTATATGACATTAATTAAAATATATCATCAATAAATAATTATAATTTAAAAAATACTCAAATATTTTATAAAAACAATGTAAATTATATTTATATTTTATAATAAAAATATATCATATTTTTAAAATTTCTATGGAAATTATAAAAAATTTGAGCAGATTATGAAGCAATTACCATGAAAATTTCGATGGAAATATCGTAGAAATTTCAGAAATTTAGACGAAAATTATAGAAATTTCACCTGTTTTTTTGGACAAAAAAATAATTTCTCCCACTAAAAAAAATGATATTTCGCTGAAATTTCAGCGAAAATATAGAAATTTTCATCTATGTTGTGGTCTACCTATTAAAATTTGATATCTTTTTCTTTTTCTTTTCCTTTGTTTGGGTGAATTTGAAATCTATTTCATTATTCTAAAAGAAATTGCTGGTAAATTTTCTATAATTATCTCAGTATTAGCCTAAATCTAGGTGTTTTAGTCTCATTTTTTGAATTACATATTGTAATTGTAATTTTCTGTCACTTCCCAAACTGTTCAATCTTTTTTGAAAAAGAATAAAAATTACAGCATTTGTGTGATATCTGCCAAAGACACTCCGACACTCAAGTTAATATTCAAAAGAAAAGAATGTATTTTGTAAATTAAAAAGAAAATGTAAAAGTAATTCTTGTGTAAGAATAATTTTGTGTGTTTCGGAATCATTTACCTTTCAATTCTCACTTCTTACTTATACTTTCGTGTATAACGCATTTATGAACTTGTAAATTTCCAATGAATACTCTTGATGATGATTAATTCTCATGGTTGCCTGAGAATTAACTAAGTTCAAAATGGTTGTAGTTGGCTTTTCACTACCTTTAAGCACGTGTTAGAACGCTTCAAAAGTAGCGTTTGAGCATCCTGGACACGTATTTAATATAACTCGGATAATTCTGAAAAATCGTGTGTTCAAAGTGCCTCAGATAGTATCAAAGGAGACACATGTTCTGAATGCCTCGGATATTTGATATAGAGACACTTCAGTCAAAGCTTCAGACATATGAGCCTCAGACATGTTGGCCTCAGTCATTTACACATTTCAGCTTCGGACTTTACTCAGCCTTTTTTGTCTTAGACATATGTCTTAGATGTTGTTGTCTGAGCCTTTCTTGGCTTCGCCCATTGCCTCAGAAACATTCTTCATCTCTTTATGGCTTGGACTTTCAGACCTGTTAATCCATATAGCACACTCAGAACATTTAGAGTAACTTCAAATGTCCAAAATATTAATCACTCTCTCGAAAAGTTTAGTGTCTTCACTTTCTCCGAAAGTTTAGTATATTCATTATCTCAAAAATACAAATGTCCAAGCGCATGTGTCCAGGACTCAACTTCGGAATATTTCAGAACACATTCGAGACTATGTTTCGAATATAAAATAGTATCTACATTTGAAGTTCACTCTAAAATAATATTCAAAATTACATATAAAATAGTATTCATATATTAAAATTTTAGCATTTAAAGATTTATTTATTTTTTTTTTACTTGAACGTTGAGAAGTCTTAATAAGCGTAGCACCAGTAACGCAAAGAATTTCCGACGAATTTTTTTATTTTGCAAACTCGAGAATTTTTTGATAGTAAAAAATGGTACATAAATAATTCTCCACAAACAATTCTCTGCACTCTGACTCACCTGTTATAGAACCTTCTCCAAACACTTGTGTTGTGCTTCCAGTCCAAATAAGGTTTCAGACGGCAACTCTTTTTATTTATTTATTATTTTTTAACATCATCATTTTCAATATAAGGTGAACGTGTTAACTGTGTCAATTTAAATCTAAAGATCTAATTGGTAACCTTTAATACTTACCTTGTCAATATATATATTTGACACGTTCATGTGGGAACTCAATTCCCTAACTATCAAAATCCTAATTATGTATTTATTAATAGTGCTAGAGATACTAACTTATTTACCGATTAACATGACAATGGGATATGTTATTAATTTATTAGTTTGTATAAGTTATCTTAAATATATATATTTAGGTTACATTAATNTATTATTATTTTATTAGTTTGTATAAGTTATCTTAAATATATATATTTAGGATACATTAATTTTTCAACCATAAAACTAATTATTTTTTCTGACTTTTGTTATTTAATTGCCATCAATGAGATCATTGCTGATACTGAAAATGTTAATTGGTGACATTTGATAAATTATATATTTGATATTTTTGAGGCTGTGAACACTACTGGTTAACCACTTCAATGGCATATTGGTCATATAAGTCTTGGTCTTTAAAATTGAACCCACAAAATTTAAAAACATTCTGGCACAAAAAATTATTCGACAATCAATTACAGATTGTTGTGATGGGTTTATTTGCCACGATGAGTGACAATCACAGGGTCTTTTTCCTCAGTGTTGTAATTTTTTTATCATTTTTTTATTCTTTTTAGTTAAAACGCACAGTTTTTGTATTTCTTACAAATGAAAAAAATCTTTATTTTGTTATTCCCATGTAGTATATGTGGAAAGTAAACTTTGTATAATTCACATGATACAATAATACAGTATAAATCCACATGCTTATTTGCAAATTTTGGGTTATGATATCGTTTGGGTCTATAATAGTAAAATCTAATAAAATTCAATAAGTTAGCGGATGTGTAATATAATAAGGCACAATAAACTCATTAGACCTAACAAAAAAGGTATTTGTGTAATCAGACAACTGTTATAATTTTAAAAATATATAGTTTATTATATAAATATGTAATGACTTATTTTATAATTTACTTTGTTAGAAATATTAAATAAATAATTATTTTATTATTTGAAAGCTAAACTAAGTTTGAATTTTCAATTTATATATAAATTTAACAGATTAAAAAGTTCAGTAATGAATTACATAATAATTTAACAAACGAATTCTATTTGGATAAACTAAATTTTCCACCAACACGATCTAACACAAAATATTGTCAGGTCTCGCTGGGCTGCTGCTGGGCTGCTTCCTTTTCCAATTTTTCTTTTCTTTTCTCTTTCTACCTTTTGTTTTTGTTTTTGTTTTTTTTTTTTTTT
>QANX01003115.1:48808-121951 GCA_003254975.1 Ochetophila trinervis
ATAAACAAATTAGGTAATAATAATAAAAGAATATTTTTATATATTTAATTATATAACTTTTATACGAATAACAATAAAATTTTATTTATTTTATCACAATTAATTTGTTTATAAAAATTTATAGTACAATATATTTTTACATCAAACATTGTACAATATTAATACAGTACATGACAATACTTTATAATACAGTTCAATCCAGTGCAACAAAATTAATAAAATATAATCATGTATACCAAACATGTCTTAGCACTATTATATATATATATATATATATATTTATGTGTGTATAAAAGTATATGAGAGAACATTTATGGAGAGAGACTTGTATGTGGGATCTATCATTAATTATTATTTGTGGTTGTATCAGTTTTTTAAGATTGATTAAAAATATATATATATATATGTTGCAATTGATACGGTATGTTCTTCTCCATATATAAATCCCTCACAAGATTCATATTATATCAAAAATGTATACATAAATAATTCTCTCATCCTAAACATTTTGTTCAGAATTTAATTGGGACAACATCTATTTTTATCTATCGAATGTTTTTTTTTATTCAAATATTTATAATTCTACAAACTTTTAAGGTTAAATTTTCATTAATTACTATAAGAATTAATACTATTTAGTTTTAGACAATATAAATACTACGTGAAAGAGAATAAGATAACTTAATTTAATATATTATATTAACCAAATAAATTGATTTTCTTCTCTCTCTTTTTCAAATTCTGTTTTCTTTTCTTTTTTACTTTTCGTCTTCTTTTCTTACTTTTTGGTTAATATTGTAAAATCCATGCAATAACTGTCAAAAAATTTATACTAATATTTTTAATTCTTTAAACTTTTGATAATAAATTTCCATTAATTAATATAAGAATTAATACTATTTAGTTTTAGATAATGTAAATACTAGATGAAAGACAATAACATAACTTAATTTAATACATTATAAATAATGTAATTATTTACAAAAAAAAAATTAACCATAATATAAATCAATTTTACTGTATTTTTGTATTTTAAAAAGTTAGAAGATTAATAAAAAAATTATTTTTTATATGTGTAAGTAGCTAATTTTTATACGAATAACAATAAAAGTTAGTTTATTTTTTCAAAATTAATTTTTCTATAAAAATTTATAGTACAGTATATTCCTACACCAAATATTAGTCAATTTTAATATAATACGACACGATACTTTTCAATACAGTTCAGTCCAGTGTAATAAAATTAATGCAAGCTATGCATATTAAACGTGCCCTTATAGCACTATTGTATATGTATAAATAAGTATACGGGGCCACTAAGGCACTCGATCGGGTTCCCTTAAGGAACTAGATTTCACGCTATCGCACACAGAAGGGAAGAAACGGAGAAACGCACCGAAAGAAACGCACTGTTTCAACTAATTTTGACCTGGTCAATTTTGAAAATGCACCGTTTGGTCAAAATTGTATTCGAACTCGGGTGCAGCCAAAATCCCTCACACGCAGAAGAGGAGAACATCAAAACAAAGGAGGAGATCATCGAACGCAGCCTCTGGCCGTGGTTCCCGTTTTGCACCCTTCGGCGGCACCACTGAAGGCAATGGAAACGCTCGCACCACTGACGGTCGAAGCCATCGGAAACGCTTGCTCCACCGAAGGCTCCCTTTACACCGACGACCGCATCTCTGCACCACTCGACGGCGATATTACCGGAGGTATTTCCAAACTTTTGAAATTTAGATATTTGAAAACTTTTGAAGTTTAGGTATTTCCAAACTTTTGAAATTTAAGACTTAGGGTTTTGTTTCCCCCATTTTGCCAGTTCCCCCCACCTCCCATTTTGAAATGCTTTCATACTTATGTTACTGGCTATGCTTTCTCTTTGCTTCCCATCATTCTTATATTTGATGTTTACGGTAATTTTTTCATGAGTTTTGGTTGTATAGATTATTCATGATTTTATCATATGGCAATCATTCTTAGCTTGAACTGAACAGTGAACACATCACTTTTGCATCTATCCTCCTTTCAACTTCAAGTAGGATGAATTTGCTGTTATTGATGTTTGGGAACTTTTATTCTGTATTCAGTTTTGATACGCATGAAGTAAGTTTGTTAACTATTATTCATGATTTTATCATATGGCAATCTTTGCTTGGTCAGAGTAATTATTTTTGGTTGTATAGATTATTGGGTTGTTTGAATTTGGTTGTATAGATTATTTTTGGTCAACAGCCTCAAAACTTATTTTTGCTTGAAATATTTACATGTTCTGGAGAAAAAAATTATTGTTTTTTTCTTCTTCTTTTTTTAAATAGGTTTTTTAAAGTGCAAAGGAATGTAACTAGTTGAAAATTAATCTAAAAGTACTTCAACGACCTGTATTTCTTTTTTAGCTAATGGGAATTTGTTTACTGCTTTATTGATTTGAAGTTTTGTTCTTTTCAATGGGATGTTTTAACATTCCTTTAGGCATATAGTTTTTGCCTCTGATTGTCTTGCTTTGTTATTAATTTAATAAATGGTTATGGTCCCCTCTTGAGAGAAGGTAAACTAAATGGTAAACTAGACCTCTGTTTTAGGTTTTTCTTCCATGGACATGGTTATGGACATGTTATCTTGACTGAGACCATAAATTAATGTACATAATATTAAGTTCATGTAGATAAAGGCAGATTTCCATTTCCAAATAGTAGGACAAATACATGTATATAGTATTTCATTGATTGAAGAAGAAGAAAACTTATGCAAAAATCTGATGTACTAACCATTGAATTCCATATTTCATTGATCTGTTAATTAAGAGTAAGTCCCATAATGCAATGTTTTGTTTTTAGGTTCAATGCCATCATCAAGTACAAATGAAATTTCTGTTCAACATAAATGTGCATGTGGCGGTTATATGAAGCCAAAGATATCTCGTTCAGAAAAAAATCCAAACAGAAAATATTGGAAATGTTATAATATCAAGGTTTGTTTGCAAGAAGCTCAACTGTATTATAGAAAAACTATTTTGAATGGCTTATTCTTTATGTATTATGTTTACAGGATGGTGCATATTGTGGAAATTTTATTTGGGATGATGAAATACAAAGTATAAGATCAAACTGTGAATTAGCTTGCAATGTTCGAGAGTTGAAGTCTGATGTGAATGTTATCCTCAACATTTTGATTGAAAAGCAACAAGAAGACAAGCAAAGAGCTAACACAGTTTATTACATATATTTGCTTGTGATAGGGACTTTTCTCAAGAGAAACCCTTATGGGGTCTCCACCATGAACCCCTTTATGGAGCAATCGGTTAACCGGTAAAATTTGAATATTTTTTAGTTATTTTATATATTTGTGAATTTACGAATTTATCCCTCATTTTCTATGGTTTTCCTATTATACCCTCAAATATGTTATACACTCTTGCCCTAATTTCATTTTCATAATTTCAGCTCCTCCTCCTCTTTCTCCCTCGACCACGGCTACTCCCTTCGATTCTGTCCCGTTTTCTTCCTCCCGCCGCATCTTCAGTAAGTCCGACGGCCGTTGTTCATCCTCTGCCACCGTTCTTGTTTTTCCTTTCTTGTTTTCTTCGGCCAAACTCACTCCTCCGCTGTTGTTGTCTTCCTCCGCCCCTAGTATCTCCGATTCGAGATTCAATAAACGCCGGCCTTGCATCTACAGCACTCGATTTTCGAAGCTCTCTAAGTTTTCCTTCCCTTTTGCATTCGACTAAAATTTTTCTATAATGTCTTTTGATATTTTTTTTTCAGATCTGCTTTTTTGTGTTTAGGTTGAAGGCTCATTTCGAAGTTAATCCTAAGGATTTAGTTAATGAAATTATTTACTTATGCCTTTTAGATTATTGTTATTACACTTAATTTGTGAATATCTTCTAAATAGCACAGATGAGTTTCTTTGCGTTTCTATGGTTCATTTTGTGTTTTTAGCTTTTCCTTTTCAGTTTCAACATTATGGTTATAAGTGATTTCTCTTACCATTTTATTCTCACTTTTCTTGTTGGGTGTCTTTCTTTTTTTGAACCGATAAGGTTTTCCCTTTATGTTTCTTCAATGTACTCGAGAAAGAAATTGTAGCAAAGTATCATAGTGCCCTAAATATACGTTTGTTTGAAACGGAAGTTCCTTCTCGTGTTTAACTCTTTCAACTTCTTTTTAGGTTTGGGTACTCTTTTTTTTTTCTATACCTTCACTGCATTTTTTATGGTAGATTATAAACTAATATGTCGCACTTGAGGTTGATAAACGACCCCTTTTAACAATTAATGGAAGATTTTATTGGTATTTTTTTTTCACGATTCCTTTCTTCTTTTGTTTTTGTTGAAAGGAAATGGGTATTATCTCCAGAAAGATATTCTCAGCATGTGGAAGCATGTATGTTTGCTGCCCTAGTTTGAGATCAAGTTCTCGGAAGCCTGTCAAGCGGTACAAAAAACTGCTAGCAGAAATTCTTCCCAAATCTCTCGTGAGTCTCTTAATATCTTTACCTGGCTGCAGACATTTACTGGTCTTTTGAGTGTTGTGCGTTCAGCACGTAATTTTTTTTTTTAATTTTGAATTTAGTTTCTAGTGGCGGCATATACTACAAATGGTCTTGGTAGTTTGCAATCTGCCCACTTGATCATGTAATGCCGATTATTATAACATTATATATAGTTCTTTTGTATATTGATAAATTAAAGGGGTTCCATAGACACAAGGCTAAGGAATAAATATATAAAACATTTGGTATTAATTGTACATTCATATGATTGTTTCTGTCGGGCTTAGTCAAGTAGGAAATGAGGTTTTCAGATTATGTTGTTGAGTTTCCTATGTGTAAAATTGGTCATATTACATGTATCTTGAATTAGATGTTGAAGTTAATTTTATGTAAAATCAATGAGTCGGTGGTGAATATTTGCAGGATGAACCTCCAAGTGAAAGGAAAATTATTAGGTTGTGTGAATATGCTGCAAAAAACGCTGCCCGAATCCCGAAGGTATGGTCTCTTTCTGCTAGTTTGGATTTTTATTTAATATCCCTCTGAATGTTTGCATGTTATTGTTAATTAGAAGATCAGTTAGGCTTAGAGAAGAGGTTTTTTTTTTCTTGGTAGCTGACAGTGATAAGATGGTAAAGAAGGGCATGGCATAAGAAATAGCTCAGCCCTGATCTCTCTCTCACTCTCACCATGTAATTATGACCATCCATGACATAAAGAATATATATATATATATATATATATATATATAGCTGCATTATGTTGGGCATTACTGGTGAATTTCCATACATTCTGCAATTCATTTTTGTGATCTATTTAGCTCTAGCTGATCATAAGTCTGAAATTCTTTTGCAGGGAACTTTGATTGCTCTAGCTTCCTTTTCCAAAAATTAGTTTGTGAATATGTTCAGATCAGCTGCCTTACTTAGCCCAATTGCTTATGTGGGTCAGATGACCTCACCTCTTGCAAGATATGCTGCAAAAGCTATAACTCTTGCTTCTTATATTTACTGCATTAAATGTTAATATAATAGATGGTTATAAGTGAATGTTGAAAGTAACAGGAGGACATATTTTTGTATGGGTTACTTGAGATACCATTTTATATGTATTTTTTGGAATTACAACTTTTTTGTTTAGCATACTAAGTAAATTACAATTAAAACATCTTTTCTAGTGAATTAGTTCAGTTTTCTAATATTGAACATTTTGGTGTAGTACATTTTCATAGTCATTGAAAATAATTAGCATTCTTTCGCTAATTTCACACTTTCTTCAACCAATTTTGAATTGACACCAGCAGAAATTGACTACCTGTGAATGCTTCTCAGAAATAGTTAATTAAATCAGAAGCTAGTGAATAAAAAAGGAAACTAATAGTTGTAATTTGGTTGGTACCTTGATTACAACAAAATGATAATTCAAAAAACACTAATACTTGGTAAAATGGATCAAAATAAATTTTACACTGCATATAAGTATTATGAATATGATATCTTCAAAAGTGATTTATTCCATTTGCATATATTTATCACTATAAATTTTATCAGTCTAACATTGCTAACTTTTACGTATTAGCAGCAGTAAAAAAAAAATGTGAAACAGAAAAAAATGAAATGGCATGAAGGCCAAGAAAGCAAAAGCTATACTTGGAAACTTGGACAAAATTAAACAAACAATGGAGAGAAAATGAAGATATTTAAGGAGAAGACCATATAATATTTATACTTCGATGATATATAAAACGTCAATATATTGATTTTCAATTTTGACAATTTAAAATTTATAATGCTACACATACTAAAATATAAGCCAAATTTATTTACCAAATAATACATGTTAAAATATAGCACATTTATATAACTTAAATATAAATAAGTGACTTTTAAATGGATAAGTGAATTAAAAAAATAACATATTTTTGCTGGTGAAATATTGTTGCTGCCAGGCCAGGCGCCTGGCTTCCCGCCTGGGGCCCTCTGCCCCTGATGACTCGAAACGGAAAAAAAGGCTCATTCCAAGGCCAGGAGCCTGGCCTAGCGGCTGCCTTCTGGGGACCTCTGCCCCTGATGCTCCAAAACACACAAAAAAAAAAAAAATTTGTTCATATTTGGTAATTTTGGCTTACGGTGTAATATTTTTCAAAATACGTAACTTTCTTCCATACTTAGTAATTTTTTTCCATATTTAATAATTTTGTCTTTCAGTGTAATATTTTTCAAAATATGTAACTTTTTTCCATATTTAGTAATTTTTGGTCCATATTTGGTAATTTTGGCTTACGGTGTAATATTTTCCAAAATACATAACTTTCTTTCATACTTAGTAATTTTTGTCCATATTATTGATTTAAATTTTAGAGTTATATCTTTCAATGTTTATACATTTTTATGGGAATGATATCAAATTCACTTTATGGAACCATGATTATTTTTATTTTCATTCACTTATAAAACATCAATATTTTTTTTAATCTCTTTTGGGAAGTAGAGTTGGAAAAAAGCATGAAAAAAATATTTTTGCTGCCAGGCCAGGCGCCTGGCTTCCCGCCTAGGTCCCTCTGCCCTTGATGACTCGAAACGGAAAAAAAGGCTCATTCCAAGGCAAGGCGCCTAGCCTAGCGCCTGCCTTCCCGCCTGGGGCCCTCTGCCCCTGATGCTCCAAAACACAAAAAAAAAATAAAAAAAATAAAAAAAATTGTTCATATTTGGTAATTTTGGCTTACGGTGTAATATTTTCCAAAATACGTAACTTTCTTCCATACTTAGTAATTTTTTTCCATATTTAGTAATTTTGTCTTTCAGTGTAATATTTTTCAAAATACGTAACTTTTTTCCATACTTAGTAATTTTTGGTCCATATTTGGTAATTTTAGCTTACGGTGTTATATTTTCCAAAATACGTAACTTTCTTCCATACTTAGTAATTTTTGGTCCATATTTGGTAATTTTGGCTTACGGTGTAATATTTTCCAAAATACGTAACTTTCTTCCATACTTAGTAATTTTTTCCCATATTCAGTAATTTTGGCTTACGGTGTAATAGTTTTCAAAATACGTAACTTTCTTCCATACTAAGTAATTTTTTCCCATATTCAGTAATTTTGGCTTACGGTGTAATATTTTCCAAAATACGTAACTTTCTTCCATACTTAGTAATTTTTTCCCATATTCAGTAATTTTGGCTTACGGTGTAATAGTTTCCAAAATACGTAACTTTCTTCCATACTAAGTAATTTTTTCCCATATTCAGTAATTTTTTCCATAATATGTAATTTTGTCCAAAATATGTAATTTTTTTTCCATATTTTGTAATTTTTTCCCATATGATGTAATTTTGAAAGTGACACGTGGCATTTTTCTGACCATCCATTATTTTTCCCGCCCAAAGCAATATTTCCCCCCAATTTTTCCCTTTTGCAACCGGTTTCACCGTTTTTTTTTTTTCTTTTCAAAACAATTTTTGCCAAGTGTCATGATGAGAAGAGGGTCTCCAAAGAGGTTCATTTAAAAGGGTTTCACTTGAGTGGGTCCTCCTTTGTATAGTATAAAAAATAAAATATGACCAAAATTGATGTAGGGAACGAGAAAATAATTAAAATAACCTACCTAATATATTTTCAATTGGATAAAAAAGTAATAACTAGAAACCGAAATACTTTTAGAGATATTATTATTTAAATATTAGCAAATTATAAAATTTAATACCGTGAATGACCATTTCCTAGTTCCGAATTCGCCAAAAAAAAAAAGAACTTACGTCCCCAGAATTTTTAACGGATACTGTACCTGATCAACCAGGTTGAACTGGAAACAAGGAACAACGACTTGATGCTAGAATATAAGACAAATATATTGAGTTAACGAAGGCCTTGAGTAGTGCGAGATAGGCTAGTCACCGGATTAAAAGCATCTCCAATGTATTCTTTAAAAATTTTAATTTTTCTATTTTAAAGAGTAACCAAATTTTTTAGCACTTTAATAGACTCTCTAAAATGAAAAAGTAAAATAGAGAATAGAATTTAACTCTTTACGTAGAGAGTCAAACTCACTATCTATATATAATTTTTAATGTATTTTATTTATTGTTGTGCAATTTTCAATGCACAACTATAATTATATTTAATTTTTTTATACATATAAAATTACTTTGCTGGTTATATATTTTATATATTCATGTTATACATTGATTATTTATTAAAAAATAAAAAAAATAATAAATAATACTATTGGAATTGAATAAAAAATTACACTTTATTTTATAAAATTATTAAAAATGCCTTTTATTTTAAAAATTATGTTCTTCAAAATAAAAAATCACAGATGCTATAGCAAAGACAAGTCCCTTCCTGCAGGTTCAAGTATAAGACAAATACTAAAACCACACTCCAAAAAAAGCAAGCAGCTCAACAGGAAATTGCCACAACCACCATTGCTGTCAAGAAACATATCAAACAATACGTGCTAATGCAAGAGCCTCATTTGTGATGTTATACAATACTTAACACTATTAAAATGAGGAAAAAGTTAACTATTCCATGTTTCATTAGCTGAGAAGCACGGTCTGTATCATTCATGGTATATTGTCATCTAAATTTGTTGAAAAATATTAATTCCACTGGTTTAGTTCTACAGAAAACACAATGGTCGTGAGCAAAATCTTTTTGTTACGATCACATGACAGAATAACTAAGCTCCTGTCCAACCAGCGGTGTGTCCAATCAAATGCTAATCTGAAGCTTCAAATCATTTGCTCTTTTTCGGTTCTCTCACATATTCATCTATTAATGCTTCAACATCTTTCCAAAACAGCCCTTCCACCAAAATCCCGTCCTTGGTGAACCTGCAATTTTACGAGGGATCAAAAACTAATTCTTTAGACCTGAGAATGAGATGGGGCATTGATCCTTTTAACACCTAAAATGAAGCAACAAAATACATGTATTTGTTTGTGTGCAGTTGAGAGAGAGAGAGAGAGAGAGAGAGAGAGAGAGAGAGAGAGAGAGAGAGAGAGAGAGAGAGACCACTGAGTAACACTTCTGGTAAACTGCACTGTTTGGTTTGCAGAAATAGATTTTGGATCTGCACTAGCTATGATAAGCGTATACATATCAGAGAATCTTGGCAATTTGGAAGAGATCACCAATCCAGTGCTTGTGAAGGATCCCTGTACAAAAAAAGTTGCGTAAACGGAGATAGAGAATGGAATAAACTTCATGATACATCTACATTTCCAACAGCATGTCAAAGCTTTTCTGACACTAGCATTTAATTCAGAAACAGTAGTGCATAATAGGCATATGCATTTTAAATTGTTTGAAGCTTGTATAGCTTAAAGCACATGAGCAAAATAAAATGTTCATGGCAACATAAAATGTCATTTCATGAGAGTACTAGTAAAGCCAAACTGATTGTAGCATGGGTGTTATCGTTTCCAGGGCTGAAATGCATATATAAACAAGAAGAAAGCCTATAATTTATACAAGTACATGGAGAAAAGAAAATAAGGCGCAGCAGCTGGAAGCTCCACATTGCAAAAATAATATTTCAAAATAAAAATCCAACCTCAAAAAGAGACTAGAAACTATGCACTAATTTTCATTTGGCAATGAAGCATACAATTTGCCAGTGGCAAATCCTCATTGGAGGTTTATGCATGGTTTTGTAGTATTTGTGATGCATAAAGCTTGTTGCTTTACTCATGAAGCAAGTGGTGGGAGACATCCTCATGTTTACTGCTCATTGGAACGAAGAACAATAATTTATACTTTTCTTTTAAATCTAAATTTTTTCTAAAGATAAAATTGGCTAGCTCAATCCCTGGAGGACCTTCCTTATATTACTCAATTCTAAATGAGTAGGTAACTTGGCAAATCCTCATTGGATGTTTATGAATGTTTTGTCAATAGTTCATTTACTAATTGGTAACTTGAAGCCTGAAAGAATGAGAACAATAAGTAGTTCCACGCATTGACGATATACCTCTAGTCTGAAGCTTGCCTTTTAAAAGGTAACCTTTCTCAAGCTAAACAAGGAACCAATTCAATAACAATAGAACAACAAACCTTAAATTTTTTTATCATATTTCTTTTCAATATATTAGATGCTAGAATATAATAACATGAAAATTTTAAGTTGATATATGTGCAAAATAATTAAGCTGACTATAAGTATCTGCCTTCCAATACCAGAGCAAAGTAGTTTCGTTCTCTTTTAACTTTCTTTTCTCTTATTTGTTGCCCTTTTAGTTTTTCCATTCCCCTTCTTCTCCCCATAACAAGTAAATTTATTAGTAATTGAAAAAAAAAAAGGCCTGAATCTAATAAGCAGGAGGTATCAGAGACTTAGCATAAAGATAAAATATCAAAAGATTCCAATAAGGAAACCTACATATTACTAAGTGCATAGACCTCCAAAAGTGATATAAGAAAGACGAATAAGAGCTTTAGAAAGATAACCCCTTATTCTTAAATAACTTCTCTTAGATTTTAAATTTATATGCGATATGCCAAGAAAGAAAGTGGAGCCAAATCCTAAGCTCTCACCTTCTACCTCCACCCACAAAAACTCACAATTCCATGGGTAACCTGCACATTCCCAGCCAATGAGAAAATAAAATCCTAAGCTCTCACCTTCTACCTCCACCCACAAAAACTCACAATTCCATGGGTAACCTGCACATTCCCAGCCGATGAGAAACTAATATCCGAAAGCTTTCCAGCCACCAAGCAATGAAGAAAAAGATCATTCATTAACTTGTCACAGATAGAACTGGCACTCGTATCAATCCCATTTGAGCTTAGCATCCATGACATCTTTGAAGTGACAATCATGGAATGCATATGTAACCTTACCCAACCTTGGCAAATAATCCTCAACATTGGACTCCTTTACAGGCAAAAGGAAACTCAAAGTCCCATGACAATAAAAGCAGATACAAATCACATGATAAACATTTTACATATAAATCTAGGGTCTCAAGGACTAGACAAAGAAATTGAAAACAAACCAAATTATGCTACCTGCATTTTCCAATAAGATTATCTAAAGCCAACAACTATGTTATCCTGATTCCAGAAAGCATTACATGATCAATTTATAAGCGAATTTAAAAAATAAACTAAAATAAAATAAAAAATCAAAACCAGAGGAAAGGTCAAAGGTGCCTGTTTCAACCTTGAACCAACCAGTTTCTTATACAAATTAGATCATCAAATATGCACCATAGGCCCATACCTAAATCATACACATTCACATAGATAACAAGTTTGAACATATATAATTCAGCAATCAGCATTAAAGCTAACTTTTAGCTATAAGGAAAAATAACAGACAGAGAAACAGATTGGGATTTAAGAGGAATTTACCGGAGGAGGATATGTAAAAAGGATTGCATTCTTCTCCTTTGCGAATATGATCAGCTGCAACAACCCATTGAAGACTATATACTTGCCAGAGTCAAGGCTGGATCGAATAAACTCCAATTAAACACTAATAAACTTCAAACTAAACTAAACTAAACATAATTTTTTTTCCATTTGTTTCTTAAGGAAGAAATATAAGTATCACTATAATTCCCACTAAAATGACAAAAAAATCTCACTTAAGCCAAAAAAAAAAAAAAAAAATCATTGCTATATCCAAAATTATGGTTCTGTTCGAAACAATTTACCCTGATATTTCTCATCAAATAGACAGAAAAAATAAAATAAAAAAATAAAAAAATCATGAAAAAATAAAAAATAAAAATAAAAGGATATAATATGATGCAAGCGATGAGAAAGTCGCGGTTCTCAGGGAACTTCTTCTTGTAAAACTGAGCGAACAGTGCAATAACAATAATAACCGTTCCCAATAGCAGTCTTACATTACTCAGCCTCACGTCTTCCACATATCCACGACCCGTCACGATCTAGTCGAATTTCCAGGATATGAAAATTAAGCGAAAATCAAAATTAATCTTTATAAAAAAAGGAAAAAAAAAAAAAGAACTCGAAACTTGATTTAGGTCGGGAGGAATTATACTGACCTCAGAGACGGACTCGTCGAGGATGTGTTTGATGGAGTGGTGGTCCAAGAGATTGGCCTTCTTAGGGTTTTTGGTCGTCATCTCTGCTTTCGTTTCCTGCATTTTTTTCTCCTATAGGCTAGAGGAGGTGTTGAGGGGGTTCTGGACTTGAAATGACTTTGTGTTTGGGGTGCTTCCAGGTTTTGACCGAAGGCAAAAATGATTCGCAGATTGAAGTTTGAGAGTTGCTGGTGTAGTTAAATGGGTTATGCAGCAGAACAAACTCTATCATACGCCAGGTGCGCGTAATGCGCGCTCAAAACTATATTAAAAGCTTATGTTATCAAAAAAATAAATTAATTGAATGTACGATTATTTAAAAATAAACAATAATTAAATGAACGATTAATTTGATGAGATTTACGGTTTGTGGGTGTACTACTCAGTGATTGGATGTGTTTGGGGATCAATTTTCTGATTGGAAGAAATTTATATATTTGACGTAATTAAAAATATATATAAATAAACACTCAACTTATAAAGTCCCCCCAAAAGAGGTTTGACTACAAAAAGTAATAGTAATAATAATAAAAATTCTTCAAAAGGGAAAACTTGCAATAAAACTTTTATTTTAGGTCGTTATACGTACCAAAAATTAAAAAATTAAAAAAAAATTAAAAGTGTAAAACCTCATTTTGAAGATATCAACCTCAGATTTATAATTTGATTAGAGCATCTTCAATGATACTGTGAATTGCTTTAATTTTATTACCATATCATAAATGTAGAAAGATTTAAAAAAAAAAAAAAAACTCTCCAATAACTTTGTCTATTAGCTCTGTTAAGCTTATGTGACAAAAAATAAAATAGACATTGTCAAATAGACTATCTATTTTCAGACAGTATGACTCAGCAATTAACTATTTTTTTATTCTTTTTTCAATTATTTTAAAATTTTAAATAGATATAATTTAAAAAAAAAATTACACATAATCTATTTTTAAACAGATTCCATTGGAGACTACTTTTAAATATTCACTGTCTATTAAATAGATATTTGACACATAAACAATAAAAACTTATATTCTATGTACCATGTAGATTCTAATCCACATAGCCATTAAAGATGCTCTTAATATTATTCTATAATTTTTTCTTAAAGAAAAAAAAGAAAAATTTTAAAAGATGGCAAACCCACTAAATGAAAGAGTGGGTGCATAGATATGTAATTTAAAAACAATTTTTATACGTTTTGTTAAATTTTAAAAATCATATTAAATTATGACATTGTTAAAATTAAATTGGAAAATATTTTATAAAGAAAATATACTTTACCTATGTTAAAACAAGAGAAATTAACGTAAAAAAAGAAAAAAAAAACAAAAAACAAAAATTTGTGAGAATAAGATTGAGAAAAATATTTTTAAACTAGATCTACACTGTATTAACATAAACTTATCGTTGACACATCTAGACTTGATAAATTTCAACACTTCCTGTTAACATAAACTGTTTTTACGGGTTCGGATTAATCTGAAACGGATTGGGTTGATAATAGGTTGACACGTTATGAACCTATTATCTTAACGAATTTTAAAGAGTTAACAAACGAAAACCTATTAGATCTATCATGAACCCATTAACCTTTAAAGACAATTTAGTAATTTAATTAAAAAAACTAAATAATTGATGTCAGATTACTTACCATTTGTCCTTGTATCCCAACCTTAAATTTCAATCTAGCCTATGCTTTTGCCATTTGATAGCCATTTGCATTTTTATTATTTTTAAGCTTCAATTTTCTCTTTCAAAATGATCATTTTTTTTTTTTTTTCTGATTTTAAGTTCAAAATTTTTTAGACCTTGTTTACTTTGTAAGTTCTTTAAAATGAATATAAAACTTTTAATGTTAATGGTGTTTATGTAAAATTTTTATATGTATTTTTTTTTTCTCAATGTGTAATTTTATGAGTATTTTAGTGCTTCATTATTTTTTAGTACAAACTATGAACTATAAATTAAATATATTTTTATTTTTTAAAAAAAAAATTTAAAAATAAATTTAACGTGTTAACGGATTAGATAATGAACTACATTATAATTTTATGAATGAGTTTATATTTATATATTTTAACATAAAAGCTTAACAGATTAAGTTTAAATGAAAAAATTTTAACACGAACACAAATACCACACGACACATCACGTTGCCAAGTCTAAGCACTTTATGGCATTCACCAATTTTACCAAAAAAATGGCATTCACCAAATCTCTTACAAAGCCAAAAAAACATAATAGCAAAATATAGAATAATAGATTAATCGACGTAGATGAATTCATTCAGGATCATACAGATATACCAACTTCTACCTCTCTAAATCTTATTTTTTGGTAATTTTTTTATTTAACAAAAAGTAAAAACATACATTTTCAAAGAATCCATTAAAAAAAAAGAGGTAAGTACAAGTCATTTTGCTTTCAATTTATCCCCTTAAATACTATTTTATTTTGGGTCCAAGTTTTGCCAATTGCAAATGCTGAATCAGATTACAAGCAAGCAATAGACAGTAGAATTCCTCGTAAGATCGTATATGTGTGAAATGAATTGAGTTGTAATCATGGTGGCTTTGATTTCACCGTGTTAATGGCATTCTTGGTAGTAAGCAAAAACCGAGCACCTTTAACAAGTTCTTCCTTAACCATGAACAGAACAGCAGCAGCAAGAACACTCTGTACAACTTTTGTGCTCATCCCTCTGTAAAATCCATAGAATCCTTCATGGTGGATCATCTTCAAAATAGCATCCAATGTGCCTGAATTTAATAACAATGAAAAGGTGTTATTTATGTTCCAACAAAAGCTTACATTAGAAGACGACGGTGATTTAAGCATAAAAGGAGTTACTTTCCTTCACTGATCTCTGTATACTAGCTTCTCAGTTTATCACTATTTGTAAAGCTAATATTGCAGATCAGACGAATAATGGGCCGCATACCATTTGAAGTCCTTGGACCATGCTTTGATGGAACACAATGGCAACATTGGCAAGAATTCAAGTTTTAAAATTTAGGCCATGTTTGGTACTTATAAATTACTAGGGCAGAAGAAAATAAATTTTGGTTTCCATTGTTTATAATAAGAAAATTACAGAGAAATATATATAGAAACTAAAAAAAAAAATGAATTTGTATGAAAACAAGTGAAGATTTCATATGCTTTTTTTTTTTCATAATGGAATCCAAACTCCAAATATAGACTATATGAAAAGACTTGTGTAAATGTTCAAACCTTTATAATGATGCCTCTGGTCACCAGTTGTAAGTTGTTTTGCTTGAAGCCTCGACTGCAACAGAAGAAACTAAATGACTAACTGAAACATGCTAAACTAAAAAAATTAGTGGATATCCAATTATCACGGCGAAATAGATAAAAAAATATTAATACTGCAATGAAATCACGGAAAGAAACAGGCCAAGGGGTTCTACTTCAATGGTTTATTGTATGGTCCGACTCTCAAATATCATTTTCTCTCCACAGTCCGATGCTCCTCCTTAGTATATTGACTTATAATCCATTATAATACAACCATAGATCCAAATCTCAGCAAAGATCCCCACCAGATAGCATATATGAGACAAATATGTTTCAATATTGATGTAAAGAAACTAATTGTTTCAACCAGCCAAAATCAACATATCGCCAAAATATAAAATCATAGTAGGAGATGATGTTATTAAAGTAACTGATGTAATCAACTTTTTTTTATCAATTTCAAAGGAATTTAAGAAAATCATGGACAAGTCTTCAAGGACATAGTTTAATATTCAGGTCAATATTGCTTCATAAATATTTAATTGTACAGGACCCATTATTTACCTTCACAACTAAAAGAGGATAGGTCACAACAGTAGCTCCTAGTTTTGCCAGAGCACCGAGAAGAAATATCTACCAAAATCAAGAAACTTATTAGCTCAATTAGCTCAATGAAAGGGTGAACAACAGTATTCAAGTGCTGAATGTCAATAGATAAGATTTTCAGATTGGAAAACCAGTAAAATGGTAGCAATGCTGAAAAGTAGGAGAACTAAATGAAACCTAACCTCTAAAGCAGTAACCACACTGTTACCATTCTTATTCGAGGCACGGCTTTGCTTCAGCTTCTTCAACATGGTTTCATAAAGCATGAATTGTATGGAAGGATTGCTCACCTGTGATCAAGAGGAGAAACAATTAGTGGCATTCTCTTACAACATACAAGGGTAGCATGTCACGTACCATAATCAATGTCGGGAATACACCTTTCCAGAAACCCCAAATTCCAGCTTCATCATAGACTTCCTGGATCTGTAGATGTTTTTACATCAATAAGGACAAAAAATTCTGAACATCAAACGAAATTGCATGGATAGGAAAACCTACGATAATATGGAAACTAAGTAGTTGCAAACACAAGTATGCCTCTAACCAATATTAAACACATATTCAACACATACAAATCCACGTAGGATGAGCTCATTTGCAGTACTTTTAACTCCCCTAATTTCCTTTGAACCTAGAATGTATTACTCCAAGAACCAATCAATCATTTTACTATCTCCAAAAAATTGTGTAATCACATCTAATAAGTAATAACCAACAAATTTATTTTAAATTCTACTATTAGCATTTATATTTCATGTTCATTTTTTTTTTTATTTTTGCCCAAATTTCATTCATCAAAATAATGGTCAGTTCTTCAACCAAATGGCTGATCAATCTACCTCAAATGTGTTGGACCAGAAACAAATAACAAGTCCAATCCAACAACCTGCTCTTGTAGTCAATCAATGCAGAAACAATGTCACAACTCACAATAAAAACAAAACTTTATTGCAGCAAAAAGAAAGTTAATTTAGATAAAAACCTAACCAAGTAATTCTGTCATAGGAAGTTAGGATCCATAGAAATATTAAGCTAAGCTAACTTATTTAGTTATATTCTTTTATTTATTCTCCGCTCCTTATAAAGTGCTGCTTTAGGAGTGTCTTATGAGCTCCCTCAACAAACATAATAAAATAGTAAATACCCCTAGATCCTCCCTCCCCAGAATCCAAAATTTAGAGAAAGAATAATATAGTTGCACCAACCGCATAAGCAGTCCCATAGGGAGGAGGCTCCGCTGCTGCAGCAAGAATTACTTCATCTGCAGTAATCAATGGTGTCTCGCTGGGCATGGGTTTCTTTGAGATTTTTGTATGAGTCTGCACAAAAATTATTGTTCCAATAGAAAACCTTAGAAATCAAAATGCAAACTACAGAGAAAAATGGAGAGCAGTGCTTATTCAATTTGTTGAAATTGGCCCTCGACGCAACAGGAGATAATATTTAGTGAAATTGGTTTCCAAGCAAATTATTAAAAAACCCGTGCTTAAAAGAGTTCTGTACCAGATGCTGCGTAATACTGTCCAAGGAACCTAGGAATCATGACAGAATTAAGGCCAACAGATTTGGTTCAATTTTCTGCTACTTAATTTGGCATGGAAGTTAACATCTCACAAGAATAGAACAGGACTTCCCATATATAAACTATTGCAGCTGTGTATCAAGTCACATTTTACCAATATATTTATGGCAATAAAAAATTGCAATGATGCAAGGAAAAACGTTTTTGTATGCCTTTGACATATTGGAGATTTATTGAAGCTTGTGGCTAATTTTAGTTTGCTTGTTACCTGCATGCGGGTAACAACTACCCATATAGGGTTTGTCAACAGCACATTCACACACCTATAACAAGAAAATTTATGGAAATTCTTATCAGCATATCACATGAATTTTAAAAGCAGCTAAAAAATAAAAGACATAAATTAGGATTACCATCGTTGCTAAAAGCTTTTCTCTGCCCACTCAAATTGGAATTTATTAATTAAAAAGTTTTTATGAGAAACTGATGCGACAATATTAGGTAGTAAACCAATTGCAGCTATGTCTAGAATAAGAAATAATGAATGCCACTAGACCTAAGATTGCATTGACATAGTATATCACCCTGATAAAGCAGCCACCAGAAGTGAGGAGAATATTCCAACTGATCCATCACCTACTCCTAACTTCCTTCGTTCAAGTGTAGCAACTTCAGCCTTGTTCCTGAATATTTGATAGAAATAATAGTAAACACCCTGTACCAGTCAAATTGCAAGTGCATAAGAAACCAGAAAGCTAGACAAATCATATATAATTTAGATATATGCAATGCAGGCTAACAAATAGTCATAGAACTAAGCTGATTCTGGACCATCTAGGTAAGTAAAGGAAGTTCTAAGGCAAACAAACGTAAAGGAGCATACAACTTGTCCAGCTTGTTTCGAGAATAGAGAAACCATATTAGATGCAAATTAAAGCTGACAATTTATTTGCTTTGTTATCTAAAGGCAATGCTGAACTTAAGCATAATAGTAATTGTTTAATGACATGAACTATGCAATGGTTTGAGCTTAGATTCTTCTATTTATTTATTTTTTATATAGCTCACTGTATATTAATTCACATGATTTTTTAAAACCGGATCCAGTAAAGTAAACATGAAACATCTGCCAAATAAGGACTGGGCTAATATACATACTTAGTCTAAAGCACAGTGATAGATAGGAAGTTTCAACTTTCAAATTTTCTTGTATCATTAAGAGAATAATTTCTGGTTTCAAAATGGTTCTGAAATTGAGCTATTGAGGATGTTATGTCAACATCACCAAACTAACAAAGAAAAAATGTAATCTAAAAACATCCCACAGGTAAAGAATTTATATATTATCTTAACCTGTCTTCAAACATTCAACAAGCCCCACTAGTTTGAAACACAACTATTAAATTCGCTCAAGCAATGAGTACTCCGAGAATAGTGGAAAGGGGTGAATGTAACACTGCCAAGAAATCCGCATATCCAAAACATATCATCTTAGGCTCGCATAATAATCACAAGCCCACTAATAATCAATAAATCACAAGAAGAGATGTATCAGTTTAGTTTAAAATGGCGCAGAAAATATGTGACGGAAAATGAATTCATCAGTGGCACGTATTTTAGAGTCATGGGACCACACGCTACTGCACTGAAACAATAAAAAAGAAAAATAGAAAGAAAAAAAAAATCTATAACTGCTTTTTACCCTTACACCCTCCACAATGTACAAATAAGCATACATTACAGTAATTATGTTGTCTAAAACATAATTTTCCTATGTCTTATATAACACTACTAAGATATAATACAACCCTTTTAATTCTAATCTGCTTCCCTCTCTCTCAAATTCTGAAATCTCAAATATTTTATCACTTTCCTATCAAATTCTTAGATATCAAGCAGTGACTCGGGACTTTAAAGTTTAGACACAAAAGCAATACGTAAAGACTAAAAAGGCTCTCTCTAGCTAATAAATTCAGAAATAGCATTCCTAAAAGTAGATTACTGAACAAGAACCATTAAGAATGAAAATCGAGATTTGCATTGTGAGCGAGCAACAGCTCTTGATGAAAGCTGAAGTATGCTCACCTGAGAAGCAGCTGTGCCTGCTAATGATGGCATCAAACCTCCGTATAATCTTCCCCATCCTTCTTGTTTCACAACCTACACACACGGGGGGGATATAATATAACTATAAAGCTACAAATATTGAAAAAAAAAAAATTGAAGAAAGAAATTGAACAAGAAGAAGAAAACCTGAAACATTTGTTGAAAAGTTCCAAGCTTCCTATTCTCCTTCTTCAGATCACGCTCCGTCTGTTGACGAGTATTCACCTTAAGATCACGACCCCAAAAAAAAAAAGCACAAAATCAGAAAAATAAAAATCTTAAGAATGTAAAAAAGATTTACAAAAGGGGCATAAGGATCTGTAATTTTACAGTTTGAAGAGGATAAGTAATAAGCTGAGCGATGATCCCTCCTCCAGCACCAGCGAGTCCATTGATCAAAGCGTCTGACATTTTTTTTTTGGGGAAAATGGTGTTTTCCTTATTTTCTCGGAAAAGAATAGGCGGACAGAGGGATAAATTTAAAAAAGTAAATTAAAAGTACCTAATTTTAGAGAGAGAGAGAAAGTTATTTTAAGAGAGAGAAAGAGAGAAGACTAATCTATGACTTTGGGAGTTAGCGAACTAAATAACTGATGCTGATAGCTTTCCACTATCATTCATGTCAAACCCCCAAATCCATTTCCATGTCTTTCTCTCCTGCCTGGTTGTTCCGTTCAAGAAAGCTGTTTGGACTTTTACCATTTTGCCCCTCCACTAAATTTCAAATCGTTTTGTGCTTTTTATTTATTCTATTCTTTGTCTTCTGCTAAACGTGCCGTTTTGGGGCTTTAAATTTTGCAAACTAACCATCTTGAGTTTTTAAGTTTTTTGTCTTTCGCTAAACGAACCGTTTTAATCTTGGACTTTGATTGAAAGGTGTCATATCCAATTGTTTTGGGCTTTTTTTATAACATATTTTGGGCTTTTATTAGTTTTTAGGTTTTTGCAATCATAAAGTTGTTCAAAATACATAATCAAAGTTTCCATCCAATAGAAAAGAAAGTCGTATATATTTGTTAATAATCATAAAGTTGTTCAAAGAAGAAGAGAATTTTCTATTCTTCCTCAACTTCTTTTATTGTTCTCTCTATCTTTTTCCCTTTTCTTATAGGTCTTTATATACATAAACTTCACCAAAACCAAATTAGATATGTTTTCTGCAGCCAAAACTATTTCCAAAAAAAAAAAAAAAACAACTATGTTTCAACGAAGAAAACATATATTCAAGGAATAAAGCAAAGAGAAAGCAAAAGAATAAACGATGTTTCTAATCATATCGAATGCAGAGGATATCAACGTAGGAAGTAAAACTTTCAAGTATATGGTTTTTTTCTCACTAGAACAAGATAAAGAGGATGTTTCAATGACGAAAATGAGCCCATTCTACACAATCCGGTATGAGATACAAAATGGTCAATACCATTGAAGATGGGAATGGATGACTTCATTCAGCTGGAAGTGGTTAGGCTTTCTAACCTGTCCGACGTCGTCGGGACGTTCGCCGGAACCTTAGTTGTCGGTAGGTGACAGGATCCAATCCGCCTAGATCCTGCCTGCATGACTTAATATTTCTATTAAGCCATTAAGCAGTCAAGTAATTCTACTAGAAATTTTTAAATAAGGACAAATTGATCAAAAGGAGAAAGATTCTATAGTTCTAGAAATTTTAATAAAAATTTCGGCAGCATTTCGTCTGTTTTTAGAACATTTCCCAAATACATAAATGTACAATCCCTGTAACAAAACACATTCCTATACATGATTCAATCTATCAGCATCACTTCCACACAGTAACCACACCTCAGTGAATAATTCAACATTTAAATAAAATACAACAATTATATATTCGTAGCTGGACTCAGCCTAAAAATTGAGCTGCCTACATACCCTTATTTATAGGGATCATGCTATTTGTAGTTCTTAACTGATTTTTTTTTAATAATATTCTGAGCATCGGCATACTCAAGCCATGACCACATCTCAACATCCTCCTCAAACTTTCCACCATAACCAATCATCAACAAAAATACCCTACAGGCTCAAAAGCATTATTCATCCAACTTCTATATCACAAGAACCAATAATTCTTGAAAACATCAATAAAATAAAACATTTAATAATTTTATTCCCAAATAAAAATCATAACATCAATACCTCACGTCACTCTTTGACAAATTCACGTCACTCTTTGACAAATTCCCCGTTTGAAATAATTCCCAAAAATCATTAAATCATTATAACACGATTTGGGGCGAAAATATAATTTAACAATATCACTTAAAATCTCGCATCAATCACTAGAACCATAAATGAATTTTTGTAAAATATTTAAAAATCATTTTGTTGAACATATCCTCATAAAATGCCAAGTAGATGGGCCACAACCTGTAAAATCGAATAGATGGGCTATAACCCATAAATTCAAAAATCAATCTAAAACCATAAATCAATAATCAATATATCATATCTGGTACCACACTCTAGTATCGTGCCATGTGACCATCAGCGTACTGACGGCGCCACAGGCGGGGGGAAATGGGTATAACTCATCATGACGGACTGGCGTCCCAAGTACATAATGGTAGGATCCTCATCATCTCTCTCTCGACATGTGTCCGCAGCAGATGATGGCATAATATCATAATAGCGCGCATACAACCAACATATTTCGATACTGTGTGGTACTCTTCAAAATCATCTCTGAGATCATCCATCATTGGTTTTCATAAACTTTTCAAATCCTTTTAATTTAAAATCATAATAAATTCAACAATTTTCTAAAATCTTCTAGTTTGGAAAATTTTACGAAAGTAATCAAATCTTTTGACTACTAGAAAATTGCCCCAAAAGTCTTTAAATTCCACAAAAGCCACAACTTTTTTTGAAATTACAATTTTCTACAAATTTACGAAAAATAACCAAAAAGCTCATAAGTCACGAATAATCAATAAAAACACAGATTTCATATTTATTCCAAATAAATATGAATTCCATTAAAATTAGAAATACAGATAAAAATCTAGATTCAGCAATCCATTTAAATCCACGTATAATATATTTAATAAGCGTGATTTAACTGCATAAAAAAATCCAATCAAAACAAACCAAATGCAATTCAAATGTATTAATATATATAACCCCAAAATATTTTGAAAATAAATGCACTCACCCTTAAAACATCAAAACATCACTAATCAAACACTTTCCTTCTTTATTCCACATACACGGTACAAACAACATAAAATTTAGCTTAGTGACTTATCGTTTCCCAAACAAATTTCCACTCTTGTATTCATACTAATACAATTAATATAATCCCACTCAAAGTTCCAAAACATCAATTTTAAACAAAATTCAACACCAAGTAAATCTCTATTTTCAATATCTTAGTCTAGGTAAATCTTACCATAACTGAAAATCAATAATCCAATTAATCGCCAACCAATATTAAGCTCAATGTTGAGTTCTTCCATATAGAAACAAGCCCAATTCCAGTCTAAGTTCAACAGTTATCACAAACATAGCCCAAAACTTAGCAAGTTTCAAATACTCAATAATAATATGCAAATTATATATCAAAATGAAGCTTGAGGAGAGTATATCACAATAGTCAACTTAATTTACCCAATTTTCAAAAACTAGCCAAAGAATCAGAAGAGTTCTCTGAGTTCCTAATTACAATATTAAAACACTAATTACTAAAATTGCCCTTCAATTTCAGTAATTACGAAAATACCTTTATTGTCTAAATACCCCAAAATTTAGGATTCTCGATTTCTCCAAAATTAACTGAAATTGAACATTGGGCTATATTCCTAAGACCTCTAGAAACCTAATTGAGTGCCCAATTTCACTCAATTTCATTTTGAAGCAATTCGATTTCAATCTCTAATTCCGGCTTCAGATTGAAATTTGGATTTTTCCGTTTCATGTCCGTTTTCTACAAACTTTATATCGAAATGCAATTAAATATGCAAGGAACAAGAAATTACCTTCAATTTGGTGATTCCTCACAGTCAATGATTGGAATCGATCCTGAAAAATTGCACCTCGGCCAAAATTGGATCAAATTGATGGCATAGCTAGCTTGCCCATGACCTAAGGAACGTGTTGAGACCGATGGTGAGCACCCACTCGCTGCTGTTTTCCTCGCCGGATAGGATGAATTTTTGGCCAAAGATTGAGTCCGTCGAAGGTGTTAATGGAGGAAGAGGTAGAATGGGAGCCTCGGGTTAGCTTCACCAACAGTAGAGGAGGCTTTCTGGAGGGGTGGTGCACCACCATGCACAGGCAGTGGAGCAGATCGGTGATGGCGCGTGAGCACGGATTGCAGTGAGTTGGGTGGCTCGTACGGCGCGTGGAACGGTCTTCGAAGCTCAGCCAACTGTATATCAAGTTGCCAGCGTCGTCTAAAGCTTATGGTGGTGGCTATGTCGTGCCACTTGCCAAAAAAAAAGAGTAGATCTAGGTGGAAGAGGTGGTTGTCCCGAGTGGTCTTTCTGTCACATTGGAGCCATTTTCTGACATGTTTCTGCTGTTTTCAGGGATCAAAATTGGTACTAGCATATAGATCATCGCACAAGCTTTCCAATGGTACCAAGAACGGGTCCTAACTTCACCGGATGAGAGAGATATGGCCGGCCAAAGTCGGCATCGCTACAGTCACCTTCTCTCTCCTCTCACCAGCTCTCATGCGTAAACAAGGTGAATAGTGCCATCTGAAATATGTGAGACCAACATTTAAAGACCCATATGTGACACAATTCAGTTGTTGACAACTATAAAGCACAGTGCTCAAAAAGTATTGCAATGCATCAGTTTTAGATTATAAAGAATATAGATAAGTTTATACTGATTCAAAAATTAAAATACAACTTTGATTGACCATAACTAAAAATTTAGAGCTCCGATTTAGGCCTGCTGACAGTCTACGGATTCGTGGCGACGTCCTCTCTGCTAAGCTTGATAAGGTTTGAGTAATCACATTAATGCGAATCCTAGCGGAATGGATCGTTCTACAATGGTTCAATGGTTACGAGGTTGACCTCAACCCACAATCCAACAAGAGATTGGAACCTTGGTATGGAAGCTTGACCCGTTGTCTATGGGAAAGACAAGAACCTTGCTATAAACGCCACAATCAAAGCTTTGTTCTTTGATTGATAAGTTGGAAGTTTGTTCTTTAGATAAGCCAAAGAAAAGAGAAGAATAATTCTCAAAATAATTGCTATAATCTAGTATGTTGTTGTTGGCCGAAATTGGCCTTTTAAATAAAAACATTGTTGCCAAATATGGTTTCCTAAATAATCATCCCTAAAAGGAATAGAAAATAAAAGACTAACATACCCTTAATCAATAAACTAATTTACAAGATAATTCCAAGCCCATTTACGTCTACTCTTTAATATAGCTTAGCAAATTAATAAATGTAGACGTCTTAGGCCCATCCATAACTTCTTCGGCTTTTTTATCTAATGCTTGTTGAATATAAAGCTCAAAAGCCTTCTTGAATTGTTGACTCGACTACCTGTCACAGGACCTTCTGGATAGCTCAAACCATCATATGGACCATCTCCTCTGTATGGCTTGATGTCCTCATCACACATGCGCGAACAAAAAGTCAATATCAAGCTCCCATATGGTCAACCTAGTCCAAATTCAAAAAAACAAGAAAAGTGAGCGAATTCGGGTCATAATAGTAGGGCTCATATTCCATTGCTGAGGAAAGTCAGCATCAAGAAACAAGGGAGGTATCCACTTGTTAAGGTTGATGAAGAAACAAGATGCAAAGTTGATGGATGACATATTTATGTGTCCATGGAACTCAGAATCACTAAGAAAGGAAAATAATAATACATAGTCTCTTTTTACTATATTCTAATGTTGCTTATTTATTTATTTTAGGGACTTTATGGTTCAAATCTAATGGGTTATTTTTTATTTTGGCACATTGTTTCTTAGTTGGGATAAATATTGATGTATGATTAGTGATGATTAGTGCTATATAAGATCACCAACAATATTAATATAGTTTAGTTTACTAGGGTTAGTTTGAGAACGATTTGTTAGATAAGACACTTCCAAAATTGCTAACAGTTTGTTCGGGAATGATTATGGAGGAATCTTTTTCTACTAGAAAGTGGAGAAAAACTTGTGTACCACGGTGGTTACACTAAATCAAAATTATGATTTGTTATCACAATCCAATAGCAAATTAACATGCGTTTTACTTTACCAAAAAAAAATATATGCGTTTAAAATTGGCCAGGTCACATGTGGTGTTTGTTCCCTTCAACCGGAGAGGAAGAAAACTTAGCTATTCTAGTAATCTGAAAGCTTTTTTCATATCTATGGGTGGTAGTAGAGCAGACCATCCATAGAAGAATTTGTAGTTTCTTCGGCTCGTTATTTCTAGTCTTTTGTTTTTTTTGGCTTCATGATGATGAACTGGCTAGCACTTTGCCACTGGCCATGGTATGCTGCCACCCCCCCCCCCCCNCCCCCCCCAATTATAAATATAGATTATTTTTTATAAACAAGAATCACCTAGAAGAAGAAGAAGAAAAAAAAAAAAACTAACTGTGTTTTTGGTGAAACACTATAGGATACCGTTTTTATTGCCAAAAAGTGTTTCCAAATAGTAGAGGGAACATTCCACTATTTACTCACAAACTAATCCATAATTTAAGTTAATTTTAGAGTGTAATGTGATTTTAAAGTATCTATAATCATTTTCGATTTAAAAAATAAAATAAAAAAATTGAAATCACATTTTAATAATTTTAGAAGAAAAGACAATAAAGTGATTCTTTGAGAAATGCTTTATATTATAAGAAACGTTCCTAAATGCTTACGTAGGAATCACATCCTCTCTTAAATGTGATAATTTTGAAGATAAGTGGTTTTTTTTTACCAAACATGTTTCACATTCTTTTTAAAATAAAGTAAAAATAAAACCTTGTAAAAAGTGATTTTAGACATAATGGATTTTAAGGCTCAGTATGGGCTTTCCGATTTCTGATCCATTTTGTAAAGTTATTTGTATGGATGTCATAGTTGAAGGTTGTTGAAGAAATAAGTCTACTAATTTTAAAATTATATAATCTTATCCATTTTGACTATTTATTTATAAGCTCTTTACAAAATATCATTGTCTTTAACCTTTGTATATCCATGTTTCTTTGGCTCAATTTTTATTTTTATTTTTTTTTCTACCTACCTTCTATCTTCTCTACAAACCAACTCAAAGTATAATAAAATAAAATAAAATAAAATATGTGGAAAAATATATGGATTGGTTGGGAAAAAAACAAAAACAAAAAAAGGAAGAGGGAGAGCATACTGTATTTCAAAAAAAAAAAAATTCCCCTTTCCAATTAAAGAAATAGAGAAGTGAAGAGAAGTGATAGAAAAGGAATAAGAGGGAAAGCAGAAGATGGGAGCACTGTACGAAAATGTTTGATATGCGATGCTTTAAAAGTGTCTTAAAATATATAAAGCAACATTTTAATACGTGTCACCTAATTGTGTGTTGCTAAAAGAGGTCTATAAAAGAAGCGTCATCATTTTTAACAAATAACAATGATTTAAAAGTGTCTCCAAAATCTTATTCTAAAGACGACGCTTCATAGTGTCATCAAATTGAGAAAAAAAAAACATAAATTATTAAACATCGACACTAACGAGCTATTCGTAACGCGACAAAAAAATGGCGACACTTTTGGCATAGAAGTGTCACCTTTATGTCTTTTTTTGACAAGACCCACCCTGGAAATCCCTCCTGAGGAAGATTCCACTAGAACCCTACGGGTGGTCGACATAATTCTCTTCCAAAAGAAAGTTTATTACACAAATAAACAATAAATAAGACGTAAAATGTAGATAAGATATGCATCGCAACAACAATCTACTAGTCATACCAAAATAAATATTAAAACAGCTTAGGAAGAGATAGACAGGAAATATAAATAATACAAGTCTGAGAGTAAACATAATAAAAGAAACATAGTCTATTACATAAATAAGAAGCAATAGCGGAAGTCGAGTGTGGATGCGATGCTGGCGGTAGCTCACGAGAACCTGCAACTAGGACGGAGTTCTCTGAATTTAAAATACAAAACGTGAGATATGAATATCTCTGTGAGTGCTCCTAGATAACTACAAAATATAAGCAACAAGTAAAATTCTTTACTCTCAAACCTCACGTCGCTCTTTGAAAAGTTCCCCGTTTTGAAAATCATTTCACAAAACCCTTGGTTTTTATCCCCAAAATCATTGAATCATTATAATACAGTTTAGGGGCGAAAATGTAATTTAAAACGATCAATGAAAAATCACGTATCTATCACTAGAACCTTAAATGCAATCTCAACAAGAAGCATTTAAATTTATTTGTAAAATGTGTTTTTCTTTATAAAACGGCAAGTAGAAGGGACAGTACAAAACATGAAATCAACCACATGGGCTCCAACCCACGAATTTAAAACCAACAATCTAAAACCATAAATCAACAGTCATGCATCAAAACCGGTACCACATTATAGTATTGTGCCGTGTGACCCTCAGCGTCCTGATGGCGTCACAGGCGGGGGGAGGGGGAATAACTCATCACAACAGACCTGTGTCCCAAATACGTCGTGGCAGGATCCTCATCATCTCTCTCCCAACACGTGTCCGCAGCAGAGGATGACATAATATAATAATAATAATAATAGCGCGCATAATAATCATACATCTCAATCAACATCTCGATACTGCGTGATACTCCTCAAAATCATTTCTAAAATCATCCATCACTGGATATCATCAATTTTTCAAATCCTCTTATTTTTAAACAATTTTCCAAAATCTTATATTTTGAAAAATTTTACAAAAACAATCAAATATTTCGAATATCATAAAATTGCCCCAAAAATTTCTTAAATTCCACAAAAGCCACAACTTTTCTTTGAAATTACCATTTTCTACAAACTTGCAAAAATATCCAAAATTTCATAAATTACCAATAACCATTTAAAACACAAATCTCATATTTATCCCAAATAAATACGAGTCCCATTAAATCACAAATGCATATATAGTCTTAAATCATCGACCATTTAAATCAGCATATAATATATTTAATAAAGCATAATTTAAATGCGCAAGAAAATTCAATCAAAACAAATCATATGCGATTAAATCATAATAATATATAATCCCAAAATGTTTAGAAAATAAATGCACTCACAGATCAGAAGCGTGCTCATGCTGGATCTCCAATTCAGCCATCGACCTTACACGAACACCTAAAAATAAATTACCGAAAATTCTTTTAATGTCTGAAAAACTAACCAAAGGCTCAGAGGAGTTCTCTGAGTTTCTAATTACAAGATTAAAACACTCATTACTAAAATTTCCCTTCAATTTCAGTAATTACAAAAGTGCCCTTAACGGAAAAATCCCCAAAATACATGATTTTCCGGTTTCAAGTCTGATTTCTACAAACTTTATACCGAAATGAAATTAATGATGTAAGGAACAAGAATCTACCTTCAATTTGAAGATTCTTCGCAACCAATGATCGGAATTGGTCCCGAAAAATTAGACCTCTGCCAAAATTGGGCGTTTCTGAATCCGACTAAAATTGGATCAAATTGATGGTACAACAAGCTTGCCCATGTCCCAAGAAACACGTTGGGATGGGTGGTGAGCACCCACTCGCCACCTTTTGCCTCGCTGGAGGGGATGAAGTTCCGGCCAAAGCTTGAGTCCGTCAGAGGGTTAACAGCGGAGGAGGCAAAAGGGAGACCTCAGGTTAGCTTCACTGGCACAAGGGGAAGCTTTCTGGATGGGCTGTGGAGCATATTGGCGACGGCGCGTGAGTACGGAAGGTGGAGGCTCGTTTCAGCGCATGGAACAGTCGTCGGAGCTCGGCCAACTGTAGATCAAGTCGCCGGCATGGTTTGAAGCTCGTGGTGGTGGCTATGTCGTGCCACTCGCCGAAAAACGGAGTAGATCTAGGTGGAGGTGGTGGCTGTCGCGGGTGGTTTTTCGGAGACTTCGAGGCCGTTTTCCGAAGTGCTCCGGTGGTTTTCTGGGATCAAACTTGGTAGCAACATGTAGATCGTGACACCAGCTTTCCAATGGTACCCATGACACGTCCTAACTCCACCGGACGAGGAAGATATGGTCGGCCAAAGGTGGTATTGCTACAGTGCGAATACCATTCTCTCTCTCTCTTCTCGCGTCTCTCTCTCTCTAAATTCAAATTTGGTATTTCAAAGAAGGTGAAACCCCTATTTAAAGACCCCCAAGACCCACAACAATTAATGGTAGTTGAAAACAACAATAAAATACCTTTATTTGAATTAAAATGTCCAAAAAGTACTGAAATAAAATACCCAGTAGAAACAAACTATCCCAGAATTAAAGTACAATATTTGATTGACCATAACTTACAATCTATAACTCCGATTTGGGCGTGTTGATAGTCTATGGACTCGAGGCAACGTCCTCTACGCCAAGCTTGAAAAGGTTTGAGTAAAAAGATGCCAGAATAAAAAGTCAACATTAAGCCCCCAAATGGTCAACCTAGTCCAAAACACAAAGAAGACGAGTAAGCAAAAATTCGGGTCGTTACATTTTTAGTGACGAATTCAATAAAAATCAGCCAAAAAATGGCAATGCTTTTGAACCAAAAACATCGCCTTTCTAATTTTTAGTGGTGAATTAAATAAAAATCCGCCATAAAAAGGCAACGCTTGTGTTCCAAAATCATTGCCTTTTACGACTTTTTGTTGCAAATTGTTTAAAACTAACCCAAAAAGGGGCAACACTTGTTCTATTAGTGTCACCCATTTGCTACTTTTTCTGACGCTTAATAACATTTTTCGACAAAGTTTGTTAAATATTTTTCCAAAATGACGACTCTTTCTTCTAGGAAAGGTCACTAAATGTCAAATATTTTTTTTTAAATGACAGGACCCAATCCGCTTAGATCCTGCCTGCATGACTTAATATTTCTATTAAGCCATTAAGCAGTCGTGTAACTCCACCATAACATTTTTTTTAAATAAGAAGAATCGATCAAAAGGAAAAGAATTTATAGTTTCAGAATTTTTTTTTAAAAATTTCGATAGCATCTCGTCTATTTTTGGAACATTCCCCAAAATACATAAAAGTACAATCCCTGCAAGAAAACACATTTCTATACATAATCCAATCTACCAGCATCATTTCCACACAGTAACCACACGTCAGTAAAGAAAATTTAACATTCAAATAATTATATCAATTATATTTTTCGTAGCTGGTCTCAGTCTAAAAATACGAGCAGCCTACATACCTTTATTGATAGGGATCAAGCTATCTGTAGTTCTTAAATAGTTTTTAATAATATTCTAGGTATAAGCAATACTTAAAGACATGGACACATCTCAATGTCTCATAGCCATAATCCCAATGTTTCGTTTCATCAAATCCCAACATATACAAAACCATCATAAAATCATTTACTAATTCAATAATTGTAAGGACATGCTTTCCTTACCAAAGTCAAGTTCATTAGCTTTCCAAGTATAAAAGCAAGAGAATGTTTATATGCATATACATAACAAATAGAATTAGTACAGCTTTCAAATATAAATAAGATACATAATTCCATAAATAAACTTCATAAAACATTTAAAAATCATTTTGTTGCACATATTCTCAAAAGGCCACAACCCTTAGCTTTATTTTCAAAGATCATTAAATCATTATAACACGAATTAGGGGTGAAAACATAATTTAACAATATCCTTTAAAATCACAGATCAATCACCAGAACCATAAAAGAAAATTTAAAACACATTTAAATTCATTTTTTCAAATATACTCTCATAAAATACAAAGTTGAAAGGCCACAACCTGTAAAATCAAATAGATGGGCTATAGCCTGTAAATTCAAAACCAATCTAAAATCATAAATCGATGATCATATATCAAAACTAGTACCACACTCTAGTAAAATGCCAAGTAGATGGGCCACAACCCGTAAAATCGAATAGATGGACTACAACCCATAAATTCAAAAACCATAAATCATATATCATATCCGATACCACACTTTAGTATCGTGCCTGTGACCCTCAGCGTCCTGATGGCGTCACAGGCGCAGGAAGGGGGTATAGCTCATCACAAAGGACCGGCGTCCCAAATATGTCATGGTAGGATCCTCATCACCTCTCTCTGAAATGTGTCGGCATCAGATGATGACATAAAATAATAATATAATATCATAATAGTGTACTGTGTGACCATCAACGTTTTTATGGCGCCACATATGGGGGAAGGGGTATAACTCATCATGATGGACCAACGTCTCAAATACGTCATGGCAGGATCCTAATCATCTCTCTCTCTCGATGCGTGTCCATAGCAGAGGATGGCATAATATCATAATAGCGTGCATACAACCAACATATCTCGATACTGTGTGGTACTCCTCAAAATCATTTCCGAGATTATCCATCATCGGTTTTCATAAACTTTTCAAATCCTTTTAATTTAAAATCATAATAAATTCAACAATTTTCCATGATCTTATATTTTGGAAAACTTCGCGAAAGTATTAAAATTTTTTGACTATTAGAAAATTGCCCCAAAAGTCTTTAAATTCCACAAAAGCCACAACCTTTCTTTGGAATTACCATTTTCTACAAATTTATGAAAATAACCAAAAAGTTCCTAAGTCACGAATAATCATTAAAAACACAAATTTCATATTTATTCCAAATAAATATGAATTTCATTAAAATTACAAATACAGATAAAAATCTGGATTCAGCAATCCGTTTAAATCCACGTATAATATATTTAATAAGCGTGATTTAAATGCACAAAGAAATCTAATCAAAACAAATCAAATGCAATTCAAATGTATTAATAAATATAACCCCAAAATATTTAGAAAATAAATGCACTCACCCTTAAAACATCAAAACATCACTAATCAAACACTTTCCTTATGTATTCTACATACACGGTAAAAACAACATAAAATTTAGCTTAGTGACTTATCGTTTCCCAAGCAAACTTCTACTCTTGTATTCATACTAATACAATTAATATAATCCCGCTCAAAGTTCCAAAACATCAATTTTCAACAAAATCCAACACCAAGTAAATCTCTATTTTCAACATCTTAGTCTAGGCAAATCTTACCATAACGGAAAATCAATAATCCAATTAATCATCAACCAATATTAAGCTCAATGTTGAGTTCTTCAATTTTGCAACAAGCTCAATTCCAGTCTAAATTCAACAGTTATCACAAACATAGCCCAAAACTTAGCAAGTTTCAAATACTCAATAATAATATACAAATTATATATCAAAGAAAAGCTTGAGGAGAGTATAACACAATAGTCAACTCAATTTACCAATTGCCAAAAACTAGCCAAAGGCTCATAAGAGTTCTCTGAGTTCCTAATTACAATATTTAAACATTAATTACTAAAATTTCCCTTCAATTTCAGTAATTACGAAAATACCCTTATTGGCTAAATACCCCAAAATTTAGGATTCTCGATTTCTCCAAAATTAACCAAAATTGAACATTGAGCTATGTTCCTAAAACCTCTAGGAACCTCATTGAGTGCCCAATTTCACTCAATTTCATTTTGAAGTAGTTCGATTCAATTTCTAATTCTCATTCTAGATTGAAATTTGAGATTTTCCGTTTGAAGTCCGTTTTCAATAAACTTTATATTGAAATGCAATTAAAGATGCAAGGAACGCAAAATTACCTTCAATTTGGTGATTCCTCACAGCCAATGACCGGAATCGACCCCGGAAGATCGCACCTCAGTCAAATTTGGGCTTTTTGAATCCGACCAAAATTGGATCAAATTGACAGCACAGCTAGCTTGCCCATGATCCAAGGAACGCGTTGGGACCGATGGTGAGCACCCACTCACAGCCGTTTGCCTTGCTGGAGAGGATGAAGTTTAGGCCAAAGATTGAGTCCGTCGGAGGTGTTAACGGAGGAAGAGGTAGAATGGGAGCCTCAGGTTAGCTTCACCGACACTAGAGGAGGTTTTTTGGAGGGGTGGTGCACCACCACTCACTGGCGGTGGAATAGATCAGCGACGGTGCATGGAGGCGGAATGCGGAGGCACGTTCGGCACTTCAGATGGTCATCGGAGCTCGGCTAGATGCAGACCAGGTGATGCGGAACCCCAAGCTTAAAGAAACTGTAATCCCAGCACACAAGATGATATTGAACATCCTAGGTAAAAACCCACCCTATAGCACCTCTAGATAACAATTGTATCTAACAACATTAATTAGAAGATAAAGAATGAAATTGAAATTCGCCACAAAGTAAATACATTTGATAAGAAGATCAATTTCCAATGCAACAAGTAGAAGAAGAACTATCCTCTCTTGGAACACACAAGTCTTGTTGAAAACAAGAGTAAATTCTCAATAATCAAAAGTTTTTTTTTTTACAAACTAGTAACCTCCCCTTTATATAGAGATTAGGGTTAGGTTAAGAAACAATCTAGACCATAAAATAATTAGGAAAGTAATCCTAAGGCTTAAAATTAACCCTGAATAAATATAATCCGAAAATAGCAATAATTACAAAACTGCCATTATAATCCAGAAATAACAATAATTATGAAACTGCCATTATAATCCGAAAATAGCTAAATTACGAAACTGCCATTATAATCCGAAAATAGCTAAAATTATGAAACTGCCATTATAAAATGTTTATTTTTAAAACTACGTCGTTCCATCTCCACAACTCGTAAGCATCATTACCACCTTCATCCATTGCTTGGATATCATGCTTAAATCATCATATTTTGCTCCAATGGTAGAATATGGCACTATGATGCCCGCATCATTCCATTCCTCTTCAAAAAGATTCGTCCTCGAATCTGTATCCATATTGAAAGGAAAAAATATCAGAATCATTGAAAGTAGCGGACTCATTGTACTAACCCTGAAGGAATATTTTGTATTCATTGTCATTAACTCTTTTAAGCACTTGAAATGGTCGATTGCCTATAGCATCCAACTTAGAATTCCTTTTGTTAGGAAACCTTTCTTTCCTCAGGTGTACCCAAACCCAATCTTATGGTTTGAATATCCTCTAGTGTCATCCCAAAAATCTTTCAAACTGGGACTCAAAAATTCCACAGCCCTATCATACTTAATAGTTTTAGGCACTCCACGCAATTTTGATTTCTCATCAAAGTCCTGCAATAAAGAGACAAAAGCACTAGGCAAATCGGGGTTAATGTTAGTTTCACAAAGCAAAACGTATCGAAACCTCTATAATAATATTGCTTTCTTGCCTAAGAATGCACTCTTGGTTTATCTCTCTTTTGCATAAAAACCTCTCGAAATCAGGGTTAATAAATGATTAAACTACATGTTTTACCACCCACAAAACATCTAGTGTGAAAAATATTTTCCCTTTGTTCTAGTCCCTCTTCCTTCACCTTCAAATTTAAAACCCTCCTAATTACTAGGGACTCTCCAACTACGGGATACTCTACATCCTCATCCTCACTAGAATCATACTCTAATGGTGGCCTTTCCTCATCGGACTCAGACTCCGACATTACTTCATTACCCCTCATCAACATAGTTTTCCTATTTGGACATTCAGAAGCAATATGCCCAAACCCTTGACATTTAAAACATTTTATTTCTCTATGTCTAGAAGTACTAGAAGTGTTAGGATTAGGAGTACCTGTTGTTGGGTTGGCACTCTTATCCTTGAACTTGGATGCATCTCCAATTTTCTCTTTGGTCTCCAAGTTTTTCTCTCTCTTATTGTCCTCATACTTGTTCCACTTCGAGTTGGAACCCCACTTCGAATTGGAGCTTGAAAACCCTTTTGATGACCCTTCACTTCTCAATTCCTTTTCCACTTTAATAGCCATATTGACCATTTCTTCCATCTCTACATATGGATGTAGATCCACAACCTTGGCAATATCTTTGTTCATCCCATTTAGAAATCTTGCCATTGTAGCTTCTCTATCCTATTTAATGTTGGCCCTTATCATAATCATCTCCATCTCTTTGTAATACTCCTCTACGGACCTAGACCCTTGTATGAGTCTTTGCAACTTTTGATGAAGCTCTCTATAGTAATAAGATGGTACAAACCTCTTCCTCATAATTCTCTTCATCTCATCCCAAGTTGAGATCGGATCTTTTCTATACCTTCTCCATGATTGTATAAGTTGCTCCCACAAAACTAGAGCATAGTCGGTGAACTCCACTGCAGCTAGTTTAACCTTTTTCTCCTCAGAGTAATTGTGACAATCAAATATTAACTCTACTTTTTTTTCCCATTCCAAGTATGCCTCGGCATCACTTTTTCCCTTGAATGACGGAATGTGCATCTTAATCGAACTTAGGTTGTCATCCTGTCCTCCTCTTGGCGCCTCTCTCCTAGGTCTTCTTCTTACAGTTTGGACTTCATACTCGTCTTCATCGGAAACAATTACTTCTTGTCTCCTGGGTCGTGTTCCTTACCTTCTAGTAGTATTGGACATGGTCATGGTCATCTCCCTCATTTGCTCCATTATCTCATCCATCCTAGATTTCAATGTTTCTTCCATCCTAGAAGTCAACCTCTCTTCCATCCTTCTATACTCACCCTCCAAAGATTGTCGTAAGAGCTTTGGATTCGATGTTGCCACTTGCTCTTCTTCCGAAGTAGAAACTCCATTTCCGTCTCTTTTAGACATTATTACACACTTCCTTACATGTTTAACTCAAAAATGGTAAACCCTCGTGTTTCACTCAAATTTGGCTTTTACCCTCTATATACTCACCACTCAAGCCGTTTACCATTCAAGTCTTGTTCACCAAGTTGCACTTCAGAACCAATTATCTTAAACAAAAATATAAAACTAAAATAGCAAATTTCAAAATTAAAACCTAACAATAAAAGCAAGTTCAATTCTAGAGCAAAATTGGTACAAAAGAAAAGGACAAAAGAGTAATGAAACAAATAATAATTACTCTATGAAATCAACACAATGAGAATAGGAAACTAAACAAATTTAGAATAGGAATGTATGTAAATAAGAAACTATGAGAATTGGAAACAAAAAAAAAATTAGAATAGGAATGTAAGAAAATAAGAAACTATGAGAATAAGAAACAAATGAATTAGGAAAGTAGGAAATATGGAATAATTAAAAAACAAATCAGAAATCAGTTAGGAATAAGTAACTTTCCTAATATTCAAGCAACCAATCTCAATATTCCAACTTTCAATTTTGTTTTTGCTACAACTTTTTTTTTGAATATAAATCAGATTCTTCTTTTTCTGCTACTTTTTTTTTGGTATGATTGTTTTTTGGTACTAAAACACCAAGAACAATGAAGAATATGAAGAACTAAAGAACAAAAGAAAAAAAAACGTAGAAAATAAAAAGCTAATCAAAGACTCTAAAAAGAAAAACAAAGAACAAGATAAATAGGAATTTATCTTGGCCTTGCTCTGATACCAAATGATGCGGAACCCCAAGCTTAAAGAAACTGTAATTCCAACACACAAGATGATATGGAACAAACCCTAGGTAAAAACCCGCCCTATAGCACCTCTAGATAACAATTGTATCTGGCAACACTAATTAGAAGGCAAAGAATGAAATTGAAATTCGCCACAAAGTAAATACCTTTGATAAGAAGATCAATTCCCAATGCAACAAGTAGAAGAAGAACTATCCTCACTTGGAACACACAAATCTTGTTGAAAACAAGAGTAGATTCTCAATAATCAATAATCAAAAGTTTTTTTTTTACAAACTAGTAACCTCCCCTTTATATAGAGATTATTGTTAGGTTAAGAAACAATCTAGATCATAAAATAATTAGGAAAGTAATCCTAAGGCTTAAAACTAACCCTAAATAAATATAATCCGAAAATACCAATAATTACAAAACTGCCATTATAATTTGGAAATAACAATAATTACGAAACTGCCATTATAATCCAAAAATTACAAAATTACGAAACTGCCATTATAATATGAAAATAGCTAAAATTACGAAACTACCATTATAAGATGTTTATTTTTAAAACTACGTTGTTCCATCTCCGCAAGTCCTGAGCATCATTACCACCTTCATCCCTAGCTTGGACATCATGCTTAAATCATCATCTTTTGCTCCAATGGTAGAATATGGCACTATGATGCTCGCATCACCAGGTCATCGGCGTGGTCTGGATCCCGTGGTGGTGGCTATGTCGTGCCACTCGCCGAAAAACATAGGAGATCTTGGTGGAGGAGGTGACTGTCCCGAGTGGTTTTTCTATCACTTTGGAGCCATTTTTCGATGTGTTTCTGCCATTTTCTAGGTCCAAAATGGTACGAGCTTGTAGACTGTCGCACAATCTTTCCAACGGTACCCAGAACACATCCCAACTACACCAAAAAAGAGAGATATGGCCGGTCAAAGTCGATAATGCTACATTCCACTTTCTCTCTCCTCTCACGCGGATATAACTCAAGGATGATGAATAGTGTTAGTGAAATTGACATTTAAGGACCAAAAGTGCCATCTTTAATGGTTGGCAGCTGTTGACAGCTACAAAGCATACTTATTTGAATTAAAGCGCTCAAAAGGTACTGAAATGCACCAGTTAGAGATTAAAAAGAGTACAAATACGTTTTAACTGATCTAGAATTTAAAATACAACTTTGAGTGACCATAACTAAAAATCTAGAGCTCCGTTATAGGTGTGCCACAGTCTATGGACTCGTGGTGATGTCCTCTTTGCTAGGCTTGTTAAGGTTTGAGTAAACACATGGCTGAACAAAAAGTCAACATCAAGCCCCCATATGGTCAACCTAGTCCAAATTCACAAAAAAAGAAAAGTGAGCGAATTCGGGTTGTTACATAGGATCCTCATCATCTTTCTCGACACCTGTCTGCAGCAGAGGATGACATAATATAACAATAGCACGTGTAACAACAAACATATCTTAATCAAGACATCAATACTATGTGGTACAGTATCATGCCATGTGACCCTCAGCGTCCTGATGGCGTCATAGGCGGGGGAGAGGGGGTATAACTCATCATAACAGACTGGCGTCCCAAATACGTAATGACAATATCCTCATCATCTCTCTCCTGACACGTGTCCGCAGCAGAGGATGACATAATATCATAATAGCGGGCATAACAAGAAATATATCTCGATACTGTGTGGTACTCTTCAAAATCATCTCCGAGATCATCCATCATCGGATTTTATCAATTTTTCAAAATCCTTTCATTTTAAAATCATAATAAATTCAACAATATTTCTTTATTAAATTTTTTTTAATCCTCATAATTTTTCTTCTATTTTGGAAAATTTCACAAAAGTATTCAAACCTTTCAACTATCAGAAAATTGTCCTAAAAATTTTTAAATTCTGCAAAAGCCACAACTTTTTTTTGAAATTACTATTTTCTACAAAATTATGAAAATAACCCAAAAGTTCATAAGCCACCGAATAACCATTTAAAACATAGATTTTATATTTATTCCAAATAAATATATGAGTTCTATTAAAATCACAAATACAAATAAAAATCTGAATTCAACAATCCATTTAAATCCACGTGTCATATATTTAAATAACATAATTTAAATGCACAAGAAAAACCAATTGAAACAAAACAAATGTAATTCAAATGTAATAATATATAATCCCAAAATATTTAGAAAATAAATACACTCACCATTAAAACATCAAAACATCACTAGTCAAACACTTTCTTTCTTTATTCCACATACATAGAGAAAACGACATAAAATTCTAGCTTAGTTACTTATCATTTACTAAGCAAGCTTCCACTCTTGTGTTCATACTAATACAATTAATATAATCCCACTCAAGGTTCCAAAACATGAATTTTAAACAAAATCCAATGATTTCAATTTATCCAAAACCAAAATATGAATTAGATCGTGTTTACATATTTGTACCATATATTAATAGCATTCAAAACATTAATTACATACTTACACCACAGCTATACACATTCCTACACACACACACACACACACACATTCATAGCTACATAAATACTACATTCCTAAAAAGTAATTCAAATTAAAAAAAAACCATTAATGCCCAATTCATGAAGGGATTAACTCCTAATAGTTATTAGCAATTTAATTGTTTCAAGAATCATCATAAGAATTATTCAATGACTTTCCAATTTTCACAAACAACCCATATCTAGCTCAATTTAAGCAAAATTTCATATACTTAACAGTAATATGCAAATTATATATCAAAATGAAGCTTGAGGAAAGTATAACACATTAGACAACTCAATTTGCCCAATTGCTGCCAGTGGTATCCGAAATATAGCTCAAAGCTCACAGTCAAAATGACTCTCCTCATTCCGGTCAAACAAGGAGGAATCTCGCCAAATTGACGTTCAAATTGGGTTCCTAGGGTCCAAAATAGGGGGAAATGAGTTGACCAATTGCCAGAATCTTACCAGAAACTGGCGATCGGAGACAAAAATACTTACTGGATTTTTCGTGTTTTCTGGCAAACAGGGCGGTTCCATGGGCTGTCACCAGTATGATTGGGAAGAAGAGGCCGTCGGCTCCAAGTTGCGGGTAGTTTCTGGCCCGATTCGGTTAGAAATTGGTCGTTGTCAGCGAAGGAAGAAGGGCGCGGTGGTGGGGGTTTGTGTGGGAGAAACCAGTGCGGGGGGGGGGGGGGGGGGGNGAAGCAGGCTGGAGGTAGGAGGTAAAGGTAATTTTGTTGTTTCTCATTCTTTTAGTTACAACCTTTGCAAAATTACCAAAAATGCCCCTCACATCGTTTTATCCATAACTTCATGGTCTTATTTGAATCGAGCGTACTACTAGTCTACAAACTCTCATCGATGAGCTTTATGTAACGGTACCACGGTTGAAGATAAAATCTAAATTCCATAAAAGTTAAAAGTAGAACCCATACTCGGTCAACTGGTCAAACTTGGTCAAATTTGAAATTTTTTGAGAATTTTACTATTTTCTCAGTACAGGATGTTACATTAAAACTACAAATTTAACAAACGTTGTTCAAAATACAAGCATCAATGCAAAACAATATTCAAAATCGACACATCCACTAAGATGCAAACACAAGCTTCAATGTTCAAAATCGGCACACCCACAAAACCCAAAGATCGAAATCGAGAGGCCCGCAAACCTCAAACATCAAAATCGGCACACCCACAAACCCTAAGTATCAAAATCAGCACACCTATAAATCTCAAGCATCAAGATCTGCACACCCATAAAACTCAAACATCAAACTCGGCATACTCGTAAATTCTAAGCATCAAAATTGACACAACCAATTACAAACACCAAATTCATAAAAGGTAATACACTTTCATGTCACTTATAATTCTTCAACCTTCTTTGTTTCGCTTTGCAGTCATGTTTGTTGTTTAATTTGCGATGACTTTTACCAGAAAATTGAGGAACAGTTGTTAAAAAAACAAAGCAAGAACTTAAAAAGTGAAGGAAAGACAAGCAGGGAAGTGAAAATAAATAGAAAGGGGAGGCACTTGCCTCAAACACATCACAAAATGGCAATGTTTGTGGCAAAAAAGTCACAAAATGGCAACGCTTTCTGCAAAAGCATCACAAAATGGCAACACTTCAGCAAAAGTTTCACAAAATGGCAACATTTCAGCAAACGTGTCCCAGAATGGTGACAATTTTGCTAAAGTATCACAAAATATCCATGTAAAAAGTTTCTATAGTAAGGCCATCTGCACTTAGTAGCTCCAGCATTTTCTCCTCCAAATCTATCATAGCCCTAATAGTTGTTAAGAATGGCCTACAAAATATCAAAGTTGCATTATGATTCTTTATCTTAATTACTAAAAAATCCATCCTATACTCAAGAGATCCAACTTCCATATGGATATTCTCCAAGATACCTTATACTTGAACATGAGTGTTGTCGACCAAAATAATACCATAATGGGTTAAATGAAGCCATTTGTAATCTAAACTCATGAAAAAAGAAAAAAATGATAACATTAGTAGCAACTCCAAAATCACACAAAGCATTGGAAAATTCATAACCTTTAATAGTGCAATGAAAAGTAAATTGTCCAAGATTTCATAATTTCTTTGGAAACTTTTGGTATTCATCACTTTCATCTTCTTCTTTTTTCTTCTCTCTTAAGCTTTTCTCTCTAATTTGATCAGCAATTACTTTTTGATCAACAAAAATAATTCCTTCATAAGCTTGATTAGGACCATACTTGGGATGAAAGTCATCTTCATCAAAAGCACTACTTTCATCTAAATCATCCCATCTATAATTCATCATTCTTTTCATTTTCTCTTATTGAACAAGATGCTCAGGCATATCTACCTCTTCACTTTCTTCACCAATTTCATTAGAACATATGCTTTCCTTAGCATATTCTTGAATTGGTTCACTCATGTACATAGCATCTTTATTTATATTTTCCAAATTCTCGGCCATCATCTCCCTAGGATTTTTGGGTTTTTTTATTTTCTCATTTTCCATGGCTAGATTCATCTTCACTATCCTTTTTCCCTTTGCCTCTTCATTATAAGTCCAACTATTCTCCTCTAGATCTTCCTCATCCATCTATTTTTCACTTTCGGCCTCCTCTTCAAAATTTGCTTGAATTTACTCATCCTTCATAATATGGTTTCAATTTTTTCCCTTTAACTGTAAAAGGAATGTGACAAGCTTGCACAATTTCAATAGCCTCACATGGTGACATTTTATTGATCTTGTAAGGCCTACACCATCTTGAGTTCAACTTTTCTAGAAATAGTCTCAACTTTGAATTGAAAAGAAGTACTTATTGACCCATATAAAAGTCATTCATACCAATCTTATTATCATGCCATCATTTAGTCTTCTCTTTGTAAATATTGGCATTCTTATAATATTCCATGCAAAATTCCTCCAATTGGTCAACAATCTATGCTTCCCCACAGCTTGGGTATAAAAGTTAAAAAAACTTTTTCACCCAATATGCTTTATGCTCTAATTCTACAAGAAGATGATGCACTTTACGAAAAGCCAACCTATAAAGTGACATACCAATATGAGTCTTGAATTCAGCTCTATAAGCCCATAAAGCATCATCTAACTTATATGACCAATCTTTCCTTGGTGCATTGACAGTCTTCTCTATAATCCTCTTGATTTCCTTATTTGAAATTTCTACTTGTCCACTGGTTTGTGAATGGTAAGGAGTTGCAATATATTTACATCACATGGCATCCAATTGTTTATTACAAAAGTGTTTACCACCATCACTAATGATTACTCAAGGAGTTCTAAATCTATTAAAAATATTTTGGGTTAAAAATTTAAGTACTACTCTAGCATCATTAGTAAGCAATGCTTGTGCATTGCCCACTAATGATTACTCAGAGAGTTCTAAATCTAATAAAAATATTTTTGCACAAAAATTTAAGTACTACTCTAGCATCATTAGTGGGCAATGCACAAGCTTTCACCCATTTAGTAGCAATTAAAATATATTTATCCCAAAAGAAGATGGAATATGACCCACGAAATCAAATCCTCAAACATAAAAAATTTCAACTTCGATGATATTTGTTGTGGTGTATTTTGATAACCCGCAAGTGCATGAATCAACAAGTAATAAAATGGTTTTATTTGAGAAAATTGATATCGATCGCACAAGGAATAATGTATCTAAGATTGAATTTAAATCAATTGTCAATTAAACTAATAAAAGTAAATAGATTGTTTGTTGAGTGATTGTTGTGTAGCAAAACATTAATTAAAAGATAAGCAATATTGAAATTGAAAGCAATGCAGCAAGTAAATTAATTCAAGGTTTTACAAAACAAAGATTATGACTTCACCACTATTACTCCTATTTAGTTCTAATGCATGATTGATTCATAGGTTAAGCTCTCTTTAACGAAAAGTGACTAGAAGTTGATTTTTCAATGCATTCTAATCTAGCAAGCACAAGGTATTTAATTATCTCTAATCTAAATACCGAAATTCAAGCCCTAAGACATACAAACCCAATAAGACATTGTTAAAGTTGCCACTAAGGCATGCAATATTTCTATAAACATGTATTTCATTGCTCATCCATATTATACCCCTTATTTTTAAGCAAATATAATACTAAATCTATCTACCTTTTCATGGAAGCATTAAGAACTACAATGAAATATTAACCATAAATACGAATCAAAGTCAAATATGCATTAAACACTAAATAGTCATAATAGGGCTATATCATAATCTTTATAGAGAGTTAGTTACACATGTTCTCGAAATTATCCATCAAATATTTGAGAGAAAACATAAATTAAATAACAAGAAAATGAAGAGTAAAGAATAACATCCAAAGGTTGATGGCTGCTGAATTTGATCTCCAATCCTTCTCCTCTTTGCTTCTCTAAACTATGCTTAAAGATCACAAGATTGAATCCTCCAAGAGCTGGCCAAATTTCTCCTTGATCTAGACTTTGTGTAGCAAAATTCCTCTCTGTGAGAACCCTTGAAAAACTGAAATAAAAACCTAGAAACTCTACTTTGTTGCGTGAGAATGAAGAAAAGAATACATCCGTCAGGGCTGTGGTGAATTGTAGCCATGAGGACTGTGGTGTGCTGTGGTGAATTTTGAGGAATGGTTCTTTGTGTTACAAGGTGCATTGTATTTATAGGAGATGTTTAACCATAGATAAAACCTTAGAGTCCTTCTCTAAACCTAGATAATATAGGAGATAACATATTTACATAATCTCAAACTCCTATATTTTCTCATATCAAGGGTTAATATGGTCCTTGGTGTCTCACATTCATACTAGGATTAGGAAACATTCCATATTCCCTTAGGAATCCAAATTAACTCTAATTATAATTCATTTTCCTAATTATTATTCTAATTAATATAATTAGAATAATATGACCTCCCATGTGGCATATGATGTGGAAATAATTGTACACATGACTGAAGTGCGATGACATGGCAGTCCAATCATAGGTATCATCTTAGCAAGCAAATACACTTTCTTTTTATATCTTTAGTGTCTATCAGCATATTCCAAGCATACTTTGGATGACCAAATGAGCTTAGAATTCACTGATAAGTCTATGTCTTATCTTTCCTGGCATATCTTGTTTTCACAATTTGGCCATTGGGAAGACACTCAAATTCCAATTTGCCTTAGATAGTGTAAATCTGCCACAACTGTTAAAAATGTTGATCTTGTAAATCAAACTAGTACTGATTGACTGATCCAATTGCAATGAAAATTTACAGCAATGAGCCTAGTGAATCAGGAATCATTTTCAATTAGAATCACACAAAACCTCAAAGTGTAGCTCTAGATATGATTTTCTTAGTAAAGATTGCGCAGAAATACAGTAATTCTAGCTTTTGTCTTTCTTTTACTGAAAATAGAAAAATACAGTAATTCAATATTTTTCATTAACAAATAATTCTAAACTAGCTAAAATTCAATATAAAAAGTGGCATTAAAATAGTAACATTTTACGCCTATCAATATTCTCCAAAGGCATTTTGTTCTTTTTGGAAATATTTCCAATTCTTTGGCACTTGTCACAAGTTTGTATGAAAATATGAGTATCTTTAAACATAGTTGGCCAATAGAACCCACATTGCATATTATTAGCCCCAAAATGACCCCCATACTCACTATTATGACAACTATTAATAATGACCTAACCTCTACTCTTGGAACATTTTTTTTAAAAACACCATCTTCACATGATTTATATAAAGTAGGATCATCCCAAAAGTAAGCTCTCACATCTTTTAAAAATTTCTTCTTTTCTGGTTTCTCTAAATTAGGAGGCATAACATTAGAAACTAAATAATTCACTATGTCGGCAAACCAAGGATCCTCAGTAATGCTTCCAACTCGAAATACCCTTTTATTGAGAAAAGCTTCTTTTATTTCTCTATCTTTTTCTTCTTGATTTTCCCCCAGTCTAACCTAAAAAGATGATCAGCCACCAAATTTTCTACTCATTTTTTTTATCTAAAATCTCAACATCAAATTCCTGGAATAACAAGACCCATCTAATCAAATTGGGCTTAGCATCTTTCTTAGTCATCATATATTTTATGGCAAAGCGATTAGTATACACCGAAGTCTCAAACTCCAACGAATATGCCCTAAATTTATCAAAAGAATAAATAATAGTAAGCATTTTGTTCTCAGTTGTGGCATAATTTAATTGAGCATCATTTAGTTACTAGCATAATAAATAGCATGCATTTTTCCATCTTTCTTTTGTCCTAACATAGCACCTATAGCATGGTCACTTGCATCACACATGATAACAAATGGTAAATTCTAATCAGGAGCAACAATGATAGGTGTGCATGTAAGTTTTTTTTTTAACACATTAAAAGCATGCATACATTTATCATCAAACTCAAAAGGCACATCTTTATTTAACAAATTGTAAAAGGGATTTAGAGATTTTGGAAAAATCTCTGATGAACCTTCGCTAAAATCCAGCATGTCCAAAAAAACTCCTAAATCCTTTAACATTGATGGGTGGCGGCAATTTGGTAATTACCTCCACTTTTGCTTTATCAATCTTTATGCCTTCATGACTCACTTTATATCCTAAAACAATTCCTTCTTGGACCATAAAATGACATTTTTTCCAATTAAGCACAATATTAGTCTCTTCACATCTTTGGAGGACTTTAGACAACTTATTTAGACACATAGTAAAAGAATTACCCAAAACTGAAAAATCATCCATAAAAATTTCAATAGTATCTTCTACCATGTCACTAAAAAATGGCAGAATACACTTTTGAAAGGTGGCATGTGCTACACAACCCAAAAGGCATTCTCCTATATACAAAGGTACCATAAGGACATGTAAAAGTCGTTATATCTTAGTCCTCAAGAGCTATAGCAATTTGATTATAGCCACTATATCCATCTAGAAAACAATAATATTCATGACTTGCTAACTTTTAAGCATTTAATCAATAAAAGGTAAAAGAAAGTGGTATTTCCTAGTGGCTTTATTCAATCTCCTATAAGCTATACACACTCTCCGTCCAATCACTAACCAAGTAGGTATAAGTTCATTGTTCTCATTTTCTTCCACATTTATACTCCCATTTATTTGGAACTACTTACACAAGACTTACCCATTCACTATTCAAAATTGGATATCCTGCATCTAGGAGTTTAAGAACCTCATTTTTAATCATTTCTTTTAAATTTGGATTTAGCATTCTCTAAGATTCTACACTTGGTTTATGATCATCCTCTATAAGTATTTTATGCATACAAATAGATAGGATGATTCCCTTTATATCTGGTATGGTCCACCCTAAAACGGTTTGATGCTTTCTCAAAATTTTCAAAAGCTCACTCTCTTGATCACTACTAAAAGCAAAAGAGATAATCACAGGTAAAGTCTGATCACCACCTAGAAGGGCATATTTCAAATGACTGGGAAGTGGTAAAACTTGATTTTTTAGAAGATGGTTTTTATTGGGGCTCTCTTTCTCCTAAATCTTCATATTTTCTCACAAAGCTAATCATATATTTTTCTTCCTCAATGGGCTCTAGTCCTAATAAAACCATTCCTAGAGGGTCTTTTATACTTTCCTTTACATAATTATTGACCAAAGTATCACAAACATCAATCTTATAGAAAAGAGAAGAAGCACAATCAATATCAGGAAATTTCAAAGCATTGAAAACATTAAAACTCATTTCCTCATCCAGCACTCTCAAACTAAGCTCACTTTTTCTACATCGATGAGGGTTTGGCCAGTGGCTAAAACTGGTATTCCCAATATGATTGGTGAGTGCTCATCTTCCTCCATATCCAAGACTATGAAATCTGCAGGAAAAATAAACTTATTTACCTATTAGCATGTCTTCAAGAATCCCTCGTAGTCTTTTTATACTCATATCTGCCATTTGTAGAGAAACAAATATATTGGCAGGACCCAAACCACCTAGATCCTGCCTGCATGACTTAATATTTCTATTAAGCCATTAAGCAGTCAAGTAACTCCACCAGAAATTATTATAAAGATGATTTAATAATAAAAAAAGGATTTTATAGTGCTAGAAATTTTATTACAAAAATTTCGGCAGCATTTTGTCTGTTTTTGGAGCATTCCTCCAATACATATAAGTACAATTCCCACAAGAAAACACATTCATATACATAATCCAATCTACTTGCATCATTACCACACAATAACTACAACTCAGTAATTAACTTTAACATTCACATAAATACATCATTAATATTTTTCGTAGCTGGACTCAATCTAAAATCTTAGTTGCCTACATACATTCATTAATAGGGATCAAGCTACCTATAGTTCTTAATACATATTCAACAAAATATAACACTCCTGGTATATTTGCGATTCACAAGTCAACAACCATATGGAAACATTCATTTATTTAAACATATACGAAATACCCATCAATATTCAAATTCTAAAATAATCAACTTGACAAGTATATGCTCTGAATAACTATCAAGAAGCTCAACCACATCAATAAAAATAAAATGCATCACTAGCATTTGAAACATTCCTCATTAACAATATTTTAATCATTTGAGTTTCATCAAAACTTTCCAAACCATTTTAAAGGGTAATAACCATGTATGAAGAGCATCCTAGTGAAAAGCCACAAGATGTATATGTGAACTAATCATCATAAACCAGGCATGTAATAATCATATATGAAGGACATTCCAATGAAAAGCCACAAGACATATATGTGAACTAACCATTATATACCGGGTGGGTAAACTAATCATTAAATGTTCAGTGAAAAGTCACAAGACGTATATGTGAACAAATTAGCATATATCGAGCAGGTAATAACTTTTTTTTTGTGAAAATTCATTATCTATTCATATATTCATAAATAAATAATCTGGCGGCATAATCCATCACTCAAGTAAACAAACTGGCAGCATAAACCATTGCCCAAATACACAACTTGGTGGCATAACCCATCGTCCAAATAAACAATATGGCGGCATAAACCATCGCCCAAATAAACAACCTGGCAGCATAAATCCTCGCTCAAATAAACAATTTGGCGGCATAACCCATTGCTCAAATAAACAACTTGGCGGCATAAACCATCGCCTAAATAAACAATCATCGCCCAATCTTGGCGGCATGAACCATCATAATATTCACATCTCACACATCCTAAATCATCAATTCTATATTTGTTCTCAATAATTACTGAATCCATTTATAACCGCAATCAATAAATATAGAATCCAAACATACACATAAAAACTTAAAGCCAACTAGCATAAGGAATACTCATCCAACCATTCACAAAATAAATCTTAAAAGCAAACTAACTTTCAAATACTACTTGCATTAACATATGCATTTATATGAAAATTCATATAAAATAAACTTTAGAGAATTCAAGAAATTCATATGCATATATGATATATATCCCATTTCCAACCAAGTTAATAACTACAAAATTAGCTCATCTTGTAGCTAAAAGCCACTTAAAACATTTCACACTTCAAAAACCTAAAAGCAACTTATATTACCCTAAGTACAAATCACAAATCTAATTTACCTCACATCAACAACCAATCACAATTTCATAATTTCAAATAACCATAACATAATACCAATGTAAAATTTATTACAAAATCACCAACTTAAATATATTAATTTTCGCACTAACCACAATTTCAAGAACAAGCTCACTTTCACAGAAATCTGAAATCTAACATTCCATAATTATAAATTCATAAGCATGAATACCATACGAAATATTTAGCATTTAACCACCCATATGTTCTTATAAATAACCATCAATATATCCAAAGAAAACATATTTTGAATAACAAATAGAAGAAGTCTATGAATCCAATAAGCTCCATACCGTCTAAAGTGCGATGGCTAAATTAGAGACAATATTGGTTGGAGAGAGAGTGTGGCATTACATGCAAATCCAATAAGCTCTTGTCAAAGTTGTCACTAAGGCATACAATATTCCAATTCCCATATTATTGCCTTTCCATATTATATTTCTTATTCCTAAGCCAATATAATATTAGATCTATTCACATTTTCATGAAAGCATTAAGAGTTACAATGAAATATTAACTATGAATCATAAACTAATTAATTATGCATTATGCATTAAAAACTAGATATTCATAATAGGGCTACATCATAATCCTTATAAAACTTAGCTACTCATGTTCTTAGAAATAACCATCAATATATCCAAAGAAAACATATTTTGAATAACAAATAGAAGAAGAAAAGAAAAAGCAAATCTAGATCTTTGTGACTGGCCAAAAACTCATTCTTGTTCTCTCTTCTATTGTTTTTCAAAAATATATTTTCAAGTGCAAGGTTGAATCCTCCCTAAGCTTGGCCGAATTGTCCCTCATTCCTTCTCTTGATGTAGCCGAATTCTCCCCTCTTTCTAAACCTTTGAGACTTGTGTTGAATTGTGTCTAGAGTTGCATAGCATAGAATCTCATAGAATGGTCTCCAAGATGTAGGGAATATATAGGAAGAGAATGCTTGTAAAGCAAGGAAAAACCCTAGAGTTCTAACCCGTCCTTACTTCTAATTCCGCAAGATAATAGGAGATCAATTAAAAATAATAATGATAAATCACAATATGTCCCTACTATTTCTCTCATGGCCGTCCACATGGGGTTATAAAAGTAAATTGATGCCCTAAAGATGATTTCACACTCCCAATTAGATTAGGAAAGTAATGCATATCTTCTTAGTATTTTAATCTCCTTCAAATTCTAATTCCTTCTCCAATTAATATTATTGGAATAATCTGGACTTTTCAAGTGGCATGTGATGTGTTAATAATAGTAGACCTGGCTGTAGAGTGACGATGTGGCAATCCCAGTCATCCATACATAGGTGGCATCATAGTTGGCAAAGCCACTTTCCTTTTATATCTTCTATGTCTGTCAGGCAGATTCCAAGCACATTTTGGATAACCAAATGAACTTCTAATTCACTGGTTCTACTTGAAAATGTTTGATCTATGTCTTAGCTTTCTAAGCATATCTTGATCTCACAAACTGAACACTGGGAAGGCATTCAAATGTCAATTTTCCCATAGAAGTGTAAGTGTGTCGCAGCTGCTCAAAATGTCTATCTTCAAAATTAAATTGGAACTGATTTGCTAATCCAATTGCAATAAAATTTTACATAATTAATCTTTAATAAATCAGGGATCATTAGCAATTGAAATCGTAAAGAAATTCCATGTGTACCTTCAGATATGATTTATTTAGTAAAACTTATGCAGAAAATACAATAATTTCTAGCATTTGTTCTTTTTTTTCTAAAAATAAAAATAAAAATACAGTAAATTAATATTTTTCAATAATAATTAACTCAAAATTATCACAAATCTAATATAAAATATAACATAAAAATAGTAATTTTTATGCTTATCAAGATGGGTTTATGGGACCTCTTTCACATTTTGATGCAAGCGAACAGAGAAGGACTAAAGAGAAACAAGAAAAAAACTTTGTAGTACATTTTTCGTTCCTTTATTTTTTCTCTCTCTAACTGGTCTTCTTTTCCTTATGTATTCTCAATTTTTTTTTTATATCCCTTTTTCCACCTATTTTTTCAACCCTCTTTCTTTATGACTTCCTCTTTTCTTTATAGAGGATGAATATCTAAGATAAAAACCACTTTATTTTTGAAATTCAATTTTGATTGGTTTTTATCTTTTGAAAAAAAAAAAACTTATTTATCTTAATAAATCAATTTTATCAAGATAAGAGGTTTGATTTAAGAGTAGTTGTGATCCCTTCAATCTTTCCTTTTCAGATTTTTTTACGTTCAATAGTTGCTCTCTACGAGTGTGTGCAGAATTTATGTATGCGTGCAATGCTCGAACATGATTTATTTCGTCATCTTCAATTTTGATTGGACCAAAAAATGGAGTTGGACCAAGCTTTTGAACTGTTGGTGCATAAAGTACTTCCAGTCATATTTGACGAGTAGACAGAATTAATATTTGGTGAGCTTTGCAAATTTAAACCTTTTGCCTAAGATTTTTAATCACTGTAACGATGAGATATAGATTCCCTTTTTGTGATAAGGAAATCACATAAATTTCTTGAGTGATTGGTAGACAAAGATGATTTGGGAGAAGAACTTTGAAAGTTGCATGCTCATGCTCATCCTCGTGACCTTTTCGACTATACAAAGATATCTTAAATGACATGAATCAAATATTTTGAGAGAGAAACTTTTTTTTCTTCCGCACAAAGGTTGTGCAATTAAGCCTGAAATTTATGTATGACTTTACTGATGGGCACTCAGGGTCAAAGTCTTACTGGGATCATCAGTCTTGAAGTGCTTCATCATGGGCTTGGTGTATTTGCTACTCATCCACTTAAAACTTCTACTTCTACAACAGCTTCCCATGACTGTTTATAAATTTTCATTTTGATGCATTTTATAATGGGTTCAAATTTGTCTATTGAACCATTCTATGTCGCAAAATTTGCTAGCCAATTTGTATAACAACCTCCATTTTTTTTTTCCTTTTGTGAAGATAGTTTTAAGATAGAATGCTATCAGACATGCTTTAATTTACAGGATGATATTTGTACTTCACTTCTCCTTTCTCTCTATGCTCTTAGGCATTTAAATAGTTTCTCTCATTGACTTTATCTTTTTGTTTAATGTGTAACTGCATGATAAATAGATATACATTTTCTAGGAATTATTTTTTTATTTTTGTATAGCTTTGTCCAAGATTTGATTTGTTCACTTTAAATATGCTTTCAGTGAGAAAATGGATTTTTTTATTTATTTTGTGGCTGCATCTAGGTGAAATCTAAATTGCTTACGGACCCGATGTGAAATCAAGCTATCCATAGTTCAGATACTACAAAGTTCACAAGTTCCGCGCATGGGTCAATTTTTAAATGAATAAGTTCCATACAACTATGTCCATGTGAATATCACATGGACCTATTAGTCAATATGTTGGCTTCATCACAATTTATTGATGATGATGTCGTTATACTTCACATGGATTTTGTATGAGATAGACTGCATCTTTACCGGATCTCTTTTGTTAAACGAAAAGAATAAAAAATTATATTTAATGATAATATAGTGATTATCATGATAAAGTGGTCATCAAAAATCAAATTTTAATTTGAATTTTATCATTATAAAAGTCTATAAACAGGAGGAATTTTTATTGAGAGAAGAGAAGAAAAAAACGAAAAAAGAGGTTAAAAAAAAATTGAGAATACCTAAGAAAAGGAAGAGCAATTAGAGAGAAAAAAGAAAAAAAAAATGAGAAAAGAGAGAAAAAATAACAAAAAAAAAGAAGGTATTTTCCAAAGTTTTTTTGTTTGTTTGTTTGTTTGTTTTATTTTTATTTTTTGTTTCTCTTTTCTTCCTTTTCTGTTCACTTGTTTCAAGATCTGGAAGAGGTCTCATACATGCATTTCTCTTTGAATTTTTCCTCAGCTTACTTTGCAAGTAAATATTATTTTTCTTTATTTTGTATGTTAAATGGACATTTGATTTTCTTCCTCTCTCTCAAATTTATTATTTTTATTATTTTCTTTAATTTTTTAAATCTAAAATAGGTTCATAATCTCACAATCTGGATTTGATCTGGATTTATTCTCGATGATATTAGAAATTAAAAAAAAAAATGAACCTAAAAAATATATTTTCTTTCTAAAAAAATAATCCAGTAATCCACAAAATTTTGGACAATTAATTGGATTTTATTAAAAAAAGGCAATTGAAATTTAAAGAAAAAAACTCTTGTGTATCTGTTTTTTGAATTTGTTCACTGTCTCCAGAAGATAAAAAAGAAAATTTTTATTTTCTATACTACAAGACAGACGATCCTTTCTGACAAGAAAAAAGAGGGTCAAATTGTCTATTGGTGAGAAACATGATAAATTTTATATGAACCCTACAAGGGTCTTCAACATGAATATACAATCGGTAATTAAAAATTCTGGTCAAAATTTTTGAAAAGATAAAATATATATATTAATTTGTTCATTTAAGAATTTATCCCTAATTTCTTATGAAAATCCGATTATACTTCTAAATCATCTGTCCAAATTTCAAAATCAAACATTTCGTATCAAAAGTCCTGATTTCAAACCGTCCATCTCTGTTTTTCTTTGTGCCTCTGGCCAGTTCACGTTTTTTCATCTTCCCCCGTTCTTCCTTCCTCTGCCCCTGTTAATCTGCCATAATTTAAAAATCAAACATTTCAGAAATCAAAAAGGTCTGATTCTCTTCACTCTGCCCCTTCACCGTGCTTCTTCGTCCTTCCGACCAGTTCACATTAAAAGTATCGATTCTCCTCACTCCACCCTTTCTCTGTGCTTTTTCCTCCCTTCGGCCAGTTCACCTTCCTTCCTCCGTCCCTGTTTCATTTCATAAATGTCCTTGTTATTCTTCCTCCCTCCCTGTTCCCCTCCGTTATATTCTTCCCCGTTTTGAAAATTTAACGTCGTCGTTTCTCCTCGGCATTTAAGCACGAGTTTGGTTGTTAAGGTCGGAGTTCCTTCGCTGGTCTCTAACAAATTGCAAGGTCCCACTTTTCGCTGAAGTAATTTCTTCATCTCAGTGTTCTCTATAAAATTCTTTGAAAAAATTATCGTTAATTTTTTTTATTTGTTTGCAGCTAAAATCGGGAACCCATGAGTTGTAGAGATTTACAGTTTGATCGTTTCCCAAATTATATTTGTTTCGGGTTTAGGCACATCTACGAGCAAGGTGAAACCTTTAATTTTTTTCATTTTAATTACTTGAGTTTAATTTTTTATTTCTGTTCTTGTTATTATCGAAAGGGAGAATGAATGTTTGTTATATGTTTTTAATTAATTTTTTTTAAAATTTTGTTAGACCAGAAAACAAGGTAGCAATTGCAATTTCATAATAGAAACAAACATTTATTTTGATGTTGTTTTGTTTATCAATTTTCGTGGGATCAAGATTTAATATATTAAAGTAATTGAAAGTTTGTATTACATATTAATTCTTTTTTATTATTTGATATTCGGTAATTTTTTTGATGGAATAGATTAATTGAAATTTCCGTATGTTGCATAGGTTATGAGTTGTGGATTAATAGCCATTGTAATAAACAATCAAATATATGAATATTTGATGGAAAAGATTGCAAAACTCATTGGTATTTGCTTAGTTTTGGAGTGAAAAGTAAAACAATGAATAAGAATAAAATAGTTTGAGAATTATAGTATAGGGATTTTATGATTTAATTTTTGGACAATTTATTTGTTGTTAATTTGTTTTACATTTAAAAAGAAATTAAAATTGGGGATTTTATGATTTAAGCATTTGAATCAGTATTTTTATTATTATGGAGAATATTTGGATTATGCATACAAAATCAGAAAGAGTTGTTGTATGCTAGCCTTAGTTTTTGTCATTTTTCTTCTTAAGTATAACACTTGCAGTTGTTTTACATTGAAGATAATCATTGGAAATTTCACTCATGGGATTTATGGTATGATAGAATTATGAACACAAATGGAGCTGTTACTTGTATAATTTGTATTTTTTTGCCTTATGAAGGTTTTTAAATTTATTGTATTGATGGTCTAAATAACATCGTCGTCCTCCATAGTATTATTGAATTGCATCTTCCATATTGTTCTAAACTATTATCTTACAATTACAGCTACATAATATGTATGAAGAGGGAAAAAAATTGAAATTCATGTAATGGTTCTCTCGTTATGTAGAGTGTAGCAATTTATACGAGTCTTATAAGTTGGAAGCATCCTGTAGAATGACTTGACACCTTGAATTTTAAAAATCATGATATCACACTGTACTCAATGTGCTAAATTGATTGTCAATTAGTAGATAACTTGTGATGGTTTGATTGGAATTTAAACAACACTGTATTTATTGAATTTTATTGCGAATTTGTACAAGTTTTCTGAAAGTAATCATATTCCACTTGAATGTTCTTATTCCGTAGGAATCTATTAATTTACCTTATTCTCATGCAGTGTATTACTGGTTGCACCGTAAGCTAAATTCGAACCTTGGTTTGTGTTTAAAGATCCATAAGATCCTCCACTTTGTGTTCTCTCGAATCTGACATTTCCCTCAGCATCATGGTACGTTGTCCACGGTTCCAAAGTTAATTATGACCCGTCCCACAGTTCCTACTGTGGATAACATTACTTTCTAATTGAATTGTTTTGGGTTGGGTGAGTTATTGAATGCCTAATTTATTAACCCTGTTGGTTGTTTCATTAAGTAGTCATCCAATGACCACCGTGGCGTGGCAGACGCATCTGTTGCAGGCCTGTCTAAAAGAAATTGGAATGGAAAATGTAAATCAAATGCCTGGTTTCTGTGAGTATTTGGGTACTTATGCAATCTTAAATTGTCCTAACTCTTTAATCAGAATACCAAAAGCATTATGACACATTTAGTGTTTGGAAACTAACATTCCTTATTATTTGTAACTCTTGATTATCCTTTTTTGCAGAAAGAGTGAACGTGGGATGCTGCTGCGAAAATAAAAAAAATCACCAAAGAGGTAACCAAATATTTAGCCGTTGTTATTTGTTTAGGTTTATGCATAAATATAAAGTAATTTTTACTACTTAAATATGTTTCGTGCATGAAGGAGCTGTCTATGAAGTGGAAAGACCTTGACGACGAAGAGAAAATGCAGTATGAAGGAAAAATCGATGGCAGCCGCACGTTTCTGACCAGATGTAGCCTTGGACGTGTCTAGGGTGTAGCTAATGATTTCACTGACACTGAGAAGATGACTGTGGAAGAATTAGGGTTTGGATCCCTAATTAGACATAAACTAGCTCCAATTGATAAGTCGCTGGTGATGTGGTTGGTGGATCGTTTCCATCCTTTTGGCCACACATTAGATTTGCATGGGATGGTCCACATTATCGGTCCAGCATCTGTTGAGAGGTTGATGGGCCTGCTGGACTATGGAAAAGCCATCGAAAATTTTGAATGTACGGATCCATTGGATAAGCTGAAGGCCAAATACAAGTTGGGTGGTGGATTGATTCCCATTACTACCCTGCTCCAGGTATTGTCAAACAAAGAGGCAACTAGGATGACTTCAGAGTGATCTTCACTCTATTCTTGATGGGGACGATCTTTAGTCCCACCTTTTCCGTCTACACACCCATTAAGGACCTAAGTTGAGTGCATAGTGCCAGCTCTATTAGAGGGAAAAAATAGGCCACTTGGACTTTCAACAGTCTGTCTACAGGGATCCGAAAGTACAAGAATTCGAATCCATAGTACATTTCTAGTTGTTTGCTGGTCCTTCAGGTAATAAGATCATTTAATATACATATCTTTCAAATCAAAGTTGCCTTTTGTAAAAATAATTTTCTTGCTTGCTTACTACGTTTCATTGGCTTGCTAGTTATTTTACATGGACATCGCCTGGGTGTGAAAACATATAGTTTCGAGAACCATACCTGAGGTGTGTGCATGGGGTGAAGTAGAGACAAAGAAATTCAGGAAGTTACATAAATCGTTGCATTAAAATTTTGACCCACAGGTCAATTGATGCCTCGTAACCTAACTGTTTCTCAAATTTTGTTTCTTCATTTATTTTCCGTTGGTTTTGGGCTTCCAGCCTACTTTCATTTCCTTTTTCTTTTTAGGCTGAGGATGCAGAACACGATGGAGGCTAGACTTCCAGGCCATAAACAATTGACGTAACCGTCAAGATTCCATCGCATAGCTAATCTACCATGGACGTTTCTCACAAAATCACTACGCTAACCCAAAAGCTGGAAGCAATGAGTGGGGAGTTCTCTTGCTTCAAAAAGGAGGTAAAGGATGAGCTTGCAACTCTGAACATGGCAGTGCGGAATGATATAGCAATTTTAACCAAGTTCGTTGCTGAGTTGAAGGAAGCCTTAGTATGAGACACTCCGATGGAAAAAGAGAAAGGCAATGCACGTGCATCCCACGGTGAAGGTCCTTCTGATTTGAAGGCATGGTCGCCCCCTCCTCCCCCCAAGCATATTCATTTACCCAACGATTCTAATCCTCGGGCCATACAAGCCATCTCAACTGACTCTGAAGACCGCAAGAATGCAAAGGCGGTTGATTTCGTTTTAAATGATTCTTTGTCATTTGGAGGCCAATTTGAGTGCTTTGGCTTCTTTCCTCACCCGAAGTGACGTATGTCAATTATCATTCTTTTAAATTTAGTGTACTTGTGGAGTTGTATGTGTATGAAATGTCATAATCTGTAATGGTTTTTGTTGTCTAGGGTGGCACTGGTGAGGGGCATCTTATCAAGGTTGGCCAGTATAACGTTCACAGTGATATTCTAGAATCACAAAGAAATATAATATAGTACTGTTTTGATGAAAGTCTCGACGAAAGGTATGCATTATTTGTGAATGTCGGACTGATGGGGTTCTTAAAACATTAATGTTTGGGGTTCAGGTGAGCACCAGTTTTCCATCTTTACACGAACTTTTTTTTGGTTTATATTTGTGTTGTTGTAGTGAGATCCTTGTTCAAACAAAGTATCTATACTATACCCGAGTTGATCTCCATTGTTTAGTGCCCCACGAATGTTTTAAAGCCAGTGTATGTATAGATTTTTGCCGCTATTTCTTTACCACAATTGAGAAACATTGTCTTTGGTTTTGGTTAATACACTTCTAAATATCATATGGTTTTATTCTGTTTAGATAATTGACATGGAAGCTTTAACATACCATGAAAGAGCCAAGCACAATGCCAAAGAAACCCATAGGTGGTTTGTAACCCCAGCTTTTCAGGTATGTAATTTTTAATACGTTTTCATCGATTCTTTTGATTGTCCAAAGGTTTCACGAACATAAAGATTTTTGATTGTTTTGTGTGTTACAACTTGTGAAGAAAAAAGTTCATAGTCAAAACTGCCAGCTTGAGGATATTCAAACATTTGCAAACCATTGGAAATTCGTTGACAAATTTTGTGGAAAGCTCAAAATTTGTGAAAAGGTTCGTGAAAAACCCAGTTAGATGCACATAATCGTGCTTGACATATAATTGTGTTTTTAATTCACTTTATGGGAAACATTAAATGTAATTGAATGTCCATATTTTTACTCATTACATTGGTGTTTTCTTGATTTTCTGTGACATTTTATTTTCAAGATTTACATCTTCATGAATGATGATAATTCCCACTGGTTCCTAATCATTGTGTTTGTGTGCGTGAAAGACAAATTTTATGAGATATGGGATTCTTTCCCAAGCGTAAGGACCAACAGCAGGCGCAAAACTGCAGCTATTCCGGTTGTAAGTTGTACGTGTTGTTGTTTTGCTTGTTTACCTTATTGGAAAAAATTGATTGTTACTTTTGGTTGTTGTATGTGATTTATTCAGTAATGAGCTTTTGCACTGTTGTAAGGAATTAAATTGTCTGGTTAGTTTGTATGGTGACATTTGTTGCGTGTTGATATTGCTGATTCATTTTTTCCTTAGGGATGAAATACTCTTTATAAATCTATGTGCAATGTAGTTTGTATTGTTATATCGGTTTTTTAGGGTCTATGGTTAAAACTGGCAATGACCATCTGTTTTTGTCATTTTTAACCAGATTTGGTTTGTGTGCTAATTTAGTTGAAGGCGCTAGATATTATCTTAGCTAAAGAAGTCATGAGAGTGTACCGACGCAGATGTTGTTTTCAATCACTGGCAATACGTAAACCGGACAACGTTTCCACTCAATATAACGGGTTTGATTGCGGTCTTTACATTGTCAAGTATATGGAATCATTTGATTTTGGGTTAGCAATGGTAAGCTATCAACATGCTTTTATTCTCTTTTAATTAGTTTCGGTTATAATGTTTAATTTGACTAATCTTAATCGCATGCAGTTTGACTCCCAGCATGAACAGTGCTGGACAGCTTTGGATCTCATTTATGAGCACCACAATTTGAAGATTGGCCAATTGATCCAGACAAAGCAAGCGCATTTCTGAGGTTGTGAGGGCCACACCGATACACCGCATCTAAAAAATAAGAAGGCATCAGTGTAGAGGCGAGCAAAATTGAAGCGGAAACAGTTTTAATGACGCCAGCTCTATGGGTGTTCAGACTATATTATGGACTTTTGATTACCTTGTGTCTATATGTACGTGTTTATATATTTTTTAAAGTCCTTCCTAGTATTTGTGTCGGTATACGAAATTTATGTGATCGTGGTGTTTTCATACTTTTGACAGCATACATTTCCTTATATCCCTAAAGCAATAGTAAAACATGAAGAATAGGCAAATTTCAAATAAGCTTTTGGCAATTAAATTCTTGTCAAATTGGGCTTAAAAACTTAAGTACCAAAGGCTTATAGAAAACAATAAGCATCAAATTTGAAGCATAAATGTTAATGGAAAGCTTTAAAAATTGACTTCCTTTGAATTTTTAAAGCTCAACTTCAATCATGACAATTCTATGTTATAATTGTGCACTTTTCATGGGAAAATCTTGATATGCACATCTCAGCAATCCATAATTCAAATAAACTGCCATATTTCACAAAAAAGTAAAAAAATAGGCATTATGCGAAGAAGGCAAATATTTGCCTCTAATAATTTCCAATTTAAAATTTGAAATTAATGTCCAATTTTCCCTGAACTTTTTGACAATTTTGACATGGACAAACCACTTTGTTCTCAATGGTTGCCTCTGCAGTACTACTGCATACGTGAAGCAAAAAAAAATTCACTAATTAAGAAATTTTAGATTCTTGGTGACCCACTCGAAAGGAAAATTCTTACATAGACGCATTGAGATAAGTAATTAGACACTTCTACAGAAGCTACAAATTCTATTCTACTAATGTACCTGTAAACCACTTGTGCACCAATATTTGCCTTCTTCAAAATATAAAAATTTAACATCATATAATTTTTGAATATATACCTAGATACCATCATTTTCATTGCGTGTTGGCCATATGAGGGGGGGCATTATTATAATGTTGGGAAGGGACAGTGTTAGGGGGACTAAGGTCAATAGTAGCACTATCTTGCCTTGCGATTTTATTGAAATCATTACTGTTCATAAAGTCTATTGTATCAGAAGATTCAACGACAATCTTACTCCCCCTTTCATTTGAAGCATCATTATAATGGGAGGAAAAGTGTTTCGCACATGTTCTTTTGGTGTGACCCTGTTTCTTGCATAAACCACATCGTCTTTCTTTCGATTCCTTGGTTCCCCCCGAAACGCCTCCTTTAGTTTTGGTAACCACCAAATCATGTATAGTCTTTATTTTACCTTTCGTATCTCCTATACCCAACGCCGTTTGGTCATGCACCAATGCCAATTCTTAAAGACGAGTAGCTAGATGCGTTATGTCTTCGGTAGGCCTCTGTAACCTTGTTATGTCTTTGAACCATAGAGGCAAACTTTACTACAATGGGCAACCAATGCTCTATACCTAATGGATGATTCCATGTCATCGGACGTGTCTTGCACCTGAACATGAATATTGATCCCAATCTTTGCATCTTTTCTCCACGGTTTGAGATTTAGCGACTCCAGAATGGCTAAGAGATTCTCTTGTTTCATCACAAAAAATGCGTGACTGCAAGGAATTTCAGTGCCATCGAAAAAGGTTGTGACAGGACCCAACCTGCAAAGATCCTGCCTGCGTGACTTAATGTTGCCACTAAGCCACAAGCAGTCGTGAAAACCCGCTAAACAAAATTTTAAAAGGGTAAGAATAACAGACCGAAAGGTTTTCACTACTGCCGAAAATTTATTAAAAATTTCGGCAGCATTTCGGCTGTTTCTAACACTCCCCAAAAATGCTAAAAGTCGAACCTGCAGGGAAAAACATTTCTAAACAACAATTTATTCTACCAGCAAACATGTCCCACACAATTAAACCACAAATTGGTACATAACTCAACACTTAAACAAATATATTGTTTAAGTACGGTGTAGCTGCACTCAGTCTAAAACTGAGCTGCCTACATACCCTTTCTACATAGAGGTGTAAAATGGGCCGTGCCGTGCTGGTCCGGTCCATTTAAAAGCTGGTCCGTTCGTGCTCGTGCCGTGTTCGTGCCAGTCCATTTATTTTTCGTGTCGTGCTTGTACCAGCCCATTTAGTTTTCGTGCCGTGCCAAGCGTGCTATGGGCCCAAGCACTTATGTGCTCGTGCCATATTCGTGCCGGGCACATGTCGTGCTCGTGTCAGACACGGGTCGTGCCCGTGCCTGTGCCATTTATATTTTGCATATTTTTTATAATATAAATTATATAGCTGAATAAAAATTATTCAAAATAAATATTAAAAATAAATTAAATTAATAATTAAATAATATATATATATTTTTAATTGGTAGATAACACAATAAATATTTATAACTAAAAAAATAAAATAAAAAATTATGAAAAAAAATTGGCAAAATATAAAAAATAACAAACTTAAACAGTTAAACGTTAATACTTAATAACCATAAAAATTATTTTCCTTAAAAAAAACAAATTAAACCTTAGTAACCAAAAATAAATAAACTAAAACTTAAATTTTTTAAAATTTGACTCATGTTTATGATATAAATATAAAATACTATTAACATAGTGACAAACTGATAAATATGCATACTTATATAATTAAATTACATAATTTATTATATTTTTAAAAAATAAATTGAAATAATTTTAATAAATCTATCAATTTCCATATGAAAATTTATCCATTTCCATATGAAAATTTTAATAGATTAATTTCATATAGTCTATTATTGTAAAATAAATTTTTATACAATATATTTTATATGATAAATTATTTATTATTGTTTGGATTGTACTAAGTTTGTTTTTTGTCTAAATTGTTAGTATGCATATCCGTGTAGCTTTTCATGTGCTTGTGTCGTGCCTGACCCATCACGTGCCTGTGTCGTGCCTGGCCTGTCACGTGCCTGTGCCGTGCCTAGCCCATTATAGATTCGTGCCGTGCCAGGCACGGTCCATTACGTGCTTCGTGCTCAACATGGCACGGTTTGTAACGTGCCGTGCTCGTGCTGTGCTCAATTTTAGCGTGCCGTGCTCGTACCGTGCTCGTGCTGCCCGCCCATTTTTACACCTCTATTTCTACAAGGGATCAAGCTACCTGTAGTTCCGAAAGCATATTTACACAAATATGCTACAATCAAACACATTCAGCATTTAATCCAAAGAAAATACACAATAAATAAATTTCCACATATTAAGTATAAATGCCACACATCACCCACTAACAAAATCATTTCCCAAACACAACAATTCAATTAATTCAGTACAATCAATTCAAATTTCCAAACAGCCCACTATTCATAAATCAATTCTACACAACTGAATCCATATAGAGATTAACTATATAATATTTCCGTAATATTTCTCACCATTCCCGAATTTCAAAGCACAAAATCAATACACAAATTAATTCCATAAACCTAATCGGCGCTCAAACCGTCAACAGAAATTACTTGTTCCACAATAATTATATACATACGAGACAGTTCATAGACCAATTATATAATGTATATATATATATTCTGAAACCGTTATTAATAATCTCGAAATTCAACCACACAATCAAACCTATAATTCCAGCACACCAAAACATCACCACACATATCTATATCACCAATTAACAACAATTTCTATTTTAACAATAATTCACACCACAGTTCAAACCGGGTAATTTCTGATACTAAACTATAATACACAAATTATATATCGAAACGAAGCTCGCGGAGAGTAGGGTGCAACCGAGAACTTACCTCGTCCAACCACCGCCGGTGGTGGCTGAAAAATGGCCGGGAAGCGGCGGCCAAGCACCCTCAAATCATGCAGTCCACATGAGCGAGCTTCGAGACGAACGGAGACCGGAATTGGTTTCGGGAGGTCCAAAATAGGAAGAAAGGACCACACCCACCGCAGGAAACACGCCGGAGTCCGGCGATCGGAGGAAAACGGGTCCGGCGGTTTCTTCGCGTTTCCGGCGATTTCCGGGGTTCCACGGCCAGGCCACGGAGGGAAAAGGCGGAGGAGGACCTGGGCGACCTTTCTTGGGTGGTGGGCTGGCCAATTTCTCGCCAGAATCCGGCAATCGCAACCGAAGGGCATCATCGGATCACTCGGTCTTGCCGGCGATCTGGGCGTCCTCGCGGGTCCTCGCCGGTGCCGCTGAGTCGGGGAGGTCGCCGGCTTCCGTTGGGGTGAGATTCCCGTCCGGTCCGGCCAGGTATCGGCCGTTGCCGGCGAAGGAGTAGGGTCGGTCGGGGCTTGCGCGAGGGGGAAGCTGGGCGAAGAGGGAGGGGCTTCCGCGTGCATCTCCCCCGTCCTATCCTTCCAGATTCCTCTGGATAAATCTAATAAAGGCAGAGGCAAAATAGTAATTTTGCCCTGCCACAGCAAAATTACCAAAATGCCCTTCACACAGTTTTGAACATAACTTCTCGGTCTTAACTCTGAATCGAGCGTGCTGCTAGTCTACGAACTCGTATCGACTAGCTCTACGCAACGGTACCACGGTCAAAACCATAGCACGCTCACACAAAAAGTTAACCCCGAGCCCTTCCTTGGTCAAACTTGGTCAACTCGGTCAACTTCGAGAAATTTTCAATATTTTCCCTGGGACGGGGTGTTACAACCTACCCCCCTTACAAAAATTTTGTCCTCGAAATTTCACACACCCAGTGCAACATACTCGTGACCATACTGGTCACAACTAACCGGGTTTCCTTTACGCTTCTGCTGCGCAACTCTACTCACTAACTTCCTTAGGTAGTGGTATTCCAAATACACAGCCTGTAGCTGTCCAAGTTGATTTCAAAATCTACCACCATGCTTGATGTGAGGTATTGTATTATTATTTAATTCTTTCACCAAAATACTTAACCTTCGAAAAGTATCCAATCCATAAACGGATTCAGAATTCATAACACATATTTCAATTTACCATACCATTAATCTTTTTTCCACTTGTGCCCAACCAAAGATTTCTCCTCTTAACATTCCCTACCTGCAATTCCTCGTTATTCATCAGCTCTGTCATGTTCACAATTTTTCCAAAGTCAATAGTGGTTGCCCATCCATAATCGAAATACAAACAACACATTCGACATCATCACCACCCACGATAAAACACACCCAAGCCAAACAAAAATCAATTTAACTCTCCCATCGGTCCACAACCTACGACAACAAAACTTCCAAATAACCCATAAATTTCTTTGGGTTATAAAGCCAACAAAACTGATTAACAAAACAAAATTTACAAAGCCATTTCCATAATATCCACCAACAAACAGCCAAAACATATTCCAATTATTATTATCAAAAATATTTCCAAGAAAAAAATAACGAGCCGACTTCACAGTGAAACCTCCATTTGAGGACAACTTCCAAATTAATTTAGCTGATATATGAAAACTCATAATATATTTTTCTTATCTCCAAAGGCCATATAATTCAATTCGTCTAACTGTCAAAAGCCATATTCTATGACTCCTATCACTTTCTGATCCCAAACAACATTCATGTTATCATAAACGAAGTCCTTTAAGCTTCCACACACAAGCCAAAGATCTTTCCAGAATCGAACACTTATCCCATTTCCAATTCAACAACTCAGTTTTTATCTCTTGGTACAGCTTCACAACTACTACCACGTTCTCACGCATTGTCGAAACTTTGTCATCCGAATCGCACGGAATTAAATCTCTTTGGTTACCCCTACGTTCTCAATTTCTCAACTAATATAAGAGACCAAGGAATCTTTCAACATCAACCAGTATGAATACTTCTTCATGCTGTTCTTTCCTTTTTAATTTCCATCTAATGTGGCAAACCCCTTTTGCGTCGTTATTTTCCAACTCCATAACGAAAGTAAGGGAGTTATCACATTCCAATCCGATCTCCATTAAGGAAAACTTATCAATTCCTTTAAACCGTAGTCATACATTTCTGAAGCATTGGTTTCATCAAACTTGTAATTACAATTCCTGTAGTAGCCAAAATTCACAATTCTCAATCTTCCAAACTTATACTAACCCAATCTTTTCCAATTAATATTGAAAATAAATAAATAGATAAATAGAATACTTATCCAAAATACCAATAAAAGCTCTTTAAGTTTTATTTCAAAAGAAAACCATTAAATTATTATAACACAATTTTGGGGCGAAAACATAATTTAACAACATCCATTAAAAATCTCGAATCAATCACTTATATCATAATTAAATTACTGTAAAACACTTAAAATCATTTTGATGCTCAAAAGATACCAAACTGAAGGCCAAAATCCGAAAAAATCAATACTTAGGTCATAACCCGTAAAATCAACTAAAATCATTACTCATACATCATATCTCCAAAACCGGTACCATAAATATCATGTGAATGGGTCACAACCCGAAAAATCAAATACTTAGGCCACAGCCCATAATTTCAAAACCATCAATCACAAACCATAAATCACAATCATATATCAAACGAGTACCACACTCTAGTATCGTGCCATGTGACCCTCAGCGTCCTGATGGCGTCACAGGCGGGGGGAGGGGGGCTCAGTCATCACAACGAATCGGCGTCCCAATTACGTTATGGCAGGATCCTCATCATCTCTCTCCCGACACGTGTCCGCAGTAGAGGATGACATAATACAATAATAATAATAACAAATAATAATAATAACAATATAATACCATATAGTATGCCGTGTGCCCATCAGCGTCCCGACGGCGCCACAGGCGGGGGGAGGGGGAACAATTCATCACAACGTACCAGCGTCCCAAATACGCTGTGGCAGGATCCTCATCATCTCTCTCTCGACACGTGTCCGCGGCAGAGGATGACATAATATAGTACTAGCGTGCGCAATAACCAACATATCTCAATCATCAAATCGATACTGTGTGGTACTCCTCAAAACCAAATCCAAAATCATCCATCATCGGATTTTTTTTTTTTTTTAAAATCTCTCAAATTCCTTTTATCTTTTAAAAGCATTGCAGTAAAATCCAACGATTTTCTAAATCTTTTATTTTTTGAAAAATTTCTAAAACAATCAAACATTCAGTTATTACAAAACTTGCCCCAAAACTTTATTAAATATCACAAAAAATCCAATCACTTTAAAATCACCAAATTTTTCCACAATATCGTAAAATATCCGATAACTTCAAAATTCAATAAACAATCCATTAAAACGCAAACTTCATATTTATTTCAAATAAATATGAAATCCATCAAATCTTAAAATCAAACTCGTGCAAAATTTAAATCACCATAAAACATTTTTAATAAATAAAATTTAATGCATAAGAAAAATTCGATTCAAACCATTAATTTAAATTCAATCAAATATAGCATATAAATCCCAAACGATTTAAAAAAATACTTGTACTCACCATTAAAACATCAAAACATCAAATGATTAAATTCATAAAATAAATAAAATTAAAATTAAAATAAATTTCTCTCCTATAACCCATGGCTCTAAGTCCCATACAACAGGTGGCTAAATCAAAATCCGACAAACCAAACGCATCGGTAAAAACTAACCCGCTTAACATCTAATTAACAATCGAGTTTCCCAAGGTGATTCTAAAACTCTCCCAGGTGAGATCTACTACAGTGCTCTGATACCAAGTTGACAGGACCCAACCCGCAAAGATCCTGCCTGCGTGACTTAATGTTGCCACTAAGCCACAAGCAGTCGTGAAAACCCGCTAAACAAAATTTTAAAAGGGTAAGAATAACAGACCGAAAGGTTTTCACTACTGCCGGAAATTTATTAAAAATTTTGGCAGCATTTCGGCTGTTTCTAACACTCCCCAAAAATGCTAAAAGTCGAACCTGCAGGGAAAAACATTTCTAAACAACAATTTATTCTACCAGCAAACATGTCCCACACAATTAAACCACAAATTGGTACATAACTCAACACTTAAACAAATATATTGTTTAAGTACGGTGTAGCTGCACTCAGTCTAAAACTGAGCTGCCTACATACCCTTTCTACAAGGGATCAAGCTACCTGTAGTTCCGAAAGCATATTTACACAAATATGCTACAATCAAACACATTCAGCATTTAATCCAAAGAAAATACACAATAAATAAATTTCCACATATTAAGTATAAATGCCACACATCACCCACTAACAAAATCATTTCCCAAACACAACAATTCAATTAATTCAGTACAATCAATTCAAATTTCCAAACACCCACTATTCATAAATCAATTCTACACAACCGAATCCATATAGAGATTAACTATATAATATTTCCGTAATATTTCTCACCATTCCCGAATTTCAAAGCACAAAATCAATGCACAAATTAATTCCATAAACCTAATCGGCGCTCAAACCGTCAACAGAAATTACTTGTTCCACAATAATTATATACATACGAGACAGTTCATAGACCAATTATATAATGTATATATATATATTCTGAAACCGTTATTAATAATCCCGAAATTCAACCACACAATCAAACCTATAATTCCAGCACACCAAAACACCACCACACATATCTATATCACCAATTAACAACAATTTCTATTTTAACAATAATTCACACCACAGTTCAAACCGGGTAATTTCTGATACTCAACTATAATACACAAATTATATATCGAAACGAAGCTCGCGGAGAGTAGGGTGCAACCGAGAACTTACCTCGTCCAACCACCGCCGGTGGTGGCCGAAAAATGGCCGGGAAGCGGTGGCCGAGCACCCTCAAATCACGCAGTCCACATGAGCGAGCTTCGAGATGAACGGAGACCGGAATTGGTTTCGGGAGGTCCAAAATAGGGGGAAAAGACCACAACCACCGCCGGAAACACGCCGGAGTCCGGCGATCGGAGGAAAATGGGTCCGGCGGTTTCTTCGCGTTTTCAACGATTTCCGGGGTTCCACGGCCAGGCCACGGAGGGAAAAGGCGGAGGAGGACCTGGGCGACCTTTCTTGGGTGGTGGGCCGGCCAATTTCTCGCCGAAATCTAGCAATCGCAACCGAAGGGCATCATCGGATCACTCGGTCTTGCCGGCGATCTGGGCGTCCTCGCGGGTCCTCGCCGGTGCCGCTGAGTCGGGGAGGTCGCCGGCTTCCGTTGGGGTGAGATTCCCGTCCGGTCCGGCCAGGTATCGGCCGTTGCCGGCGAAGGAGGAGGGTCGGTCGGGGCTTGCGCGAGGGGGAAGCTGCGCAAAGAGGGAGGGGCTTCCGCGTGCATCTCCCCCGTCCTGTCCTTCTAGATTCCTCTGGATAAATCTAATAAAGACAGGGGCAAAATAGTAATTTTGCCCTGCCACAGCAAAATTACCAAAATGCCCTTCACACAGTTTTGAACATAACTTCTCGGTCTTAACTCTGAATCGTGCGTGCTGCTAGTCTACGAACTCGTATCGACTAGCTCTACGCAACGGTACCACGATCAAAACCATAGCACGCTCACACAAAAAGTCAACCCTGAGCCCTTCCTTGGTCAAACTTGGTCAACTCGGTCAACTTCGAGAAATTTTCAATATTTTCCCTGGGACGGGGTGTTACAGGTTGCATGAGCATTTTATGTGATTATGGTTGTAATCGTACACAACCAACCAGCTCATTTCTGGATGCATGAACTTTGTGACTGTATATACGCTTATCTCTGTAGTCCATGCAGTCAATCTTGTTAAGTCCCCCTACTCCATCATCTGTACCCTAACCATCTTAAAAAGTCTGCGGGTGTACACTTCAAAGGCATGCTTTTCAGTGACCTAGATATGCATACTTAGGACTGGATAGCTGTATTTGGTGGCAACATCATCTGTGACCTATTTGTTTCACAGTCTTGAAACAACCTTATCAATAGCAATTATGAACTGATATAGCTTATGTCAACCCTTGCTGTATTTGTTGATAAACATATTCATGCTCTTGTATCTTTGTGTGCTATGCATGCCGGCAAAAAAATATCCTTTATTGAATGTTTTTACCTAAAGCTCTCTTGTTTCATGCATCGATTGCAACCACGCATTACTGTGAAGGTCAAACTGGTCCACCATGTGCTTCCACCAGAGTTCAAAATCTGACGAACTGTATTTGCCAACCATAAGACTTGTGTATGACCTCACAACATCTACATTGTGCAAATTTGCTTGAGCATTCCTTTCTAAATGCCAAGTGCATAACCGGTGGTGGGAGTTGGGGAAAACAATCGAAATTGCTTTCCACATTGCTTTGTATCCATCCGTGGCAACTAATAGAGGCTGCTTATTATTCATTGCGTCCAAAAATGTTTTTAGCAACCAAGTGTATGCATCCACTGTTTCATCTCCAATCAAGGCCAGACCAAAAATGACGGTCCGATAGTGATGGTTCACACCTACTAAAATTACCAAAGGCTTTCCATGAGCATTAGTTTTGTATGTTGTGTCAAATGCCACTACATCAACGAAAGAACTGTAATTGAAACGTTGATCGAGTCAGATAAGAAAATATTGCATAGATGCATGTCATAGTCTACTGTATACCTAAAATATAAATCAGGGTCCATCTCCCCCATTGTCATGAAGTGTACAATCAAAATCTTTGAATCAGCGACGTGTATGCCGACATTGTGTTCTCTTGAGAACTGGTTATGCAAATCAGTTAGTTGGAATCCAACGTGTTCAAATCCACCCGACTGGTTTCTCCATCAACAGATCAATTAGAACGAAGATAGTGTGTCTCATGCATCGAGAGTAGAGGATGGGAATGTTCCGTGACAAATTTAGATACTTTCCATTACCGGTCACACAATTCTTAACCATGCCAAATGTAGCCTTGCACCCTTCTCGAGTTATTGCCATTGCTTCGCGTTTTTGGTTATTATTTTTTGACCAAATTGAATTTCTATACACCTGTTTAGCACAAACCCATACATATTTCTGTATCTCATGTTATATTTCTTCATTTGGATTCTACGTATACCAAAACCAACTATGTTCGAGTAGGTTCCATAGAAGTCAATTGCTTCCTCAAGATTATTAAACTCTTCGCCAATCATATCGTCGGTAATCAATGAGATATATAGTTTCCAATTTGCATAAACTTTATTTGATTCTCCTGTATTGCAGTGAGTCGGAAATGAACTACCCTGGGAGTCAGCCATAGAACATGAAATATTTAACCTTCCATTAATATCTCACTTATGAAAATCACATATGATATTATTATGTACACAAAAGTGATTATATTTTAAATTTACGATATAATTGGTCCTTATAAAGTACATGTACACAAGTAACAAAATCCAAGAGTCCTGGATAGACAACTTAGACCAAATCCAATTATTCCAAGTATTGGCCATACATGACCAAATTAAGAACAAATGAATAATTTTTTTTGACAAAAATAATTGGAATAATATGGGTTAATAATTTAGCAACATTTTATATATATTCCAAGAATTTTTAGTAAATGCCCGGTTAAAGGTCATGTTACTAATGCAAAAAAGGGTAAAAATTATTAAAAAAAGTGGTGCAATTAAAATTGGTGAAATTTGAAATTCATCTGGCCGAAAATTTGAAATTCAAATTGGTGCTATTCAAAATTGGTGAAATTCTAAAGATCCAGCTGGCCCAATGTAGTGATATCTTGTGCATATGACCATTACTACCCTGAATACTTATAAAACCATCAGTATCTCTCTCTCCAACCATTTATTCTCTTTCTACCTAGTTTTTCCATTTCTTTCTCTATAATATAATTGCAAGTTTTTTATTTTGATCTACGAAATTGAGATTCCGGATCCATCACTTCCTCCTTGTAAGATCATTGGTGAATCTGACCAAATAGGTAAGCAAAACAATTTTATTTTTCAGTTTGGTAAAAAAAAAAAAAATTACGGTCACAAGTAAGAGTTTCCTCTTCGTTATTAGGAGTCAACCATGAATATTTCCTTTAGTCAAATATTAAATAATTTTTTTCCTAATATTAAATAAATTTTTTCCTTTATTTTTTTGGGTTTGGTGTTGCTACTTCATAAGAGCTATAACTGCTACCTGTGTTTATGAAAATAAACTTAAAAAAAAATTGTTATTTGTTGGGAAGTTTTTCTGTTTTTAGACCAAATAACTGCTACCTGTGTTTATTGAGCTTTGTGTTTTTTTTTTCATTTTTGTGTGTTAATATCTGCATGAAAATGTTTATTTACTTGGATATATGTATGCCGATCCTTCGAACACTAACTTTGTATCTGGTTTTTTATCTCATTGTTAAAAGCAAAACAAATGCAGACTTTAGGAGAAGAATGAGTACATGTCTCTCGTGTAATCAGGCAAGGTCCTCAAAATACACAGGTACAGTCACAACTAAGAACAATAAGCATAAATTTAATGGTGCATTTAATTGAGGGGGTAGGTAGAAATGCAGTAGTTCATGTGGACTGAATTTAATTGGCAATTCTAGGCCATTTATTTTATATGCACGTTGTCAGTTAGTAATTGTGACAAGATGGCCTCAGCAAGTTTATTGATGTTCAACCAATATTGGTGTAAAATATTTTTGGTTTTTTTGCAATTTCAGCTGTCAAAGTCTTTCACTTTAAAAATAAAGTCTATAATTAACATGTGTAATTTACATAACATATGATGTAACATCCCGTTTCGAGAAAAATAATAAAATTTTCAAGTTTGACCAGTTTGACTTTTAGTGGGCTCGGAGTTGACTTTTTGTGTGAGCGTGCTATGGTTTTGACCGGGGTACCGTTGTGTAGAGCTAGTCGATACGAGTTCGTAGACTAGCAGCACGCTCGATTCGGAGTTAAGACCGAGAAGTTATAGTTAAATTTGTGTGAGTGGCAATTTGGTAATTTGGTTGAGACTGGACTTAAAAGGACGAAAATGCCCCTGTCTGCATCCTTAAATTCTGGCCAAGTCTGGAAATTTCCAGACCCTACCCGCGTCACTTTCGCCACCCCCGCGCCTCCTTTCTTCCGCCGGTAACGGCCGTT